>SNQJ01S0017615.1:2965-45047 GCA_010110895.2 Picea sitchensis | reverse complement strand
TATTGTTGACTTTAAATAATTTTTATTCACCGATGTGAAATGCATGCAAAAAATACACTAGAGCTAATAATTGTAATAAGAGTCTCTATGGTCCTAACTAAAATATGACTTTCCTACTACAATATTGTTACTATGGTTGTTACTCCCATCGTTACTGTTACCAAGATTTAACAATGCACAATGATATATTAAAACAAGTGTTGAATCATATAGTATATGCGATGGGTTTTTAGAAATATAATAAGCATCAATGCAATTCAAAATATCCAATACACACTAGTACTTTAGGAGTGTATAATATGCATTAGTTCTTTGATATGCATAACTTCTTTAGAAAATCTAATACACACCAATGCTTTAAATATATATAATATGCACATATGCACATTACATATCTGTGCACCACTGCACCGTACTATTATAATCACACCAAAACAAAAAACCTCCATTAGGACCTTTGATAGCCCATAATTGTTAGTTATAGTGAACATATACTAAAATATCCACTAAAACCTTTGTTTTCAAAGTGAAGGTTTTAGCAAAGAGTTTTTTGATAAATTTTCCAATCTTGTAATTATTAAAAACCTCCACTAGGTTGTGGTTTTATTTTAGTGAAAGAAATTCACTCTTGGACTTGGGTTTATGTAGGTCCCTTATACATTATTTTGATGTTAAAACATCCATAGGGTATCCTTGAAATCATGGATTCCAAAATTGAAGGTGTGGCAGTGTTGAAGCTAGTTTTTTTTGTGTGTCTTAGATAATCCCTATGTTGACCATGGAAGAGAAAAATCAATTGTCAAATGAGAGTATGAAGAGCATGGTGAAGAGGGTGTAACAAAGGGTAGTTATTTTTGTGTGTGTTAGTGTCTTAAAGGAAAAAATCATCGAGAATGATACTTCTAATGCCCACAAGTTCTTTTCACCTCTGCTCAACAAAAAATTCCTTGATAGATACTCCATTTTAGTCATTGAGATTGAATGTGTTGTTGTAACCATGGGTTAATCAATGGGGGTCAATGTAGAGGTTTTAACTATGTGGTTTCATGCATAAAGGGTAAAAGATAATTCATGGGGGATACCTATAGATAATTCAATGATAACCACAAGGATAATCTCAATGATTCTGAATAGGTACATGTGTTTATTACTATTTGTGTTGTTTTTCCTTATCAATGGATCTACATGTTATCTAATCCAATAACATTTTTTGTCTAGACTCAAAATTGCATTGGAGTTACATATGGACTCATCTTCTTGGACTTTAGGTCATATTGTCATCCTTTTGAAAATCCTATGATATGGTTGGTAAACCCTAGGAAAAATTGAAAAAAAGGAAATTAATGTGACATCGATGGGGAAACCATAGGAAAAATGAAGAGTTTGGGGTGTCTATTCCATAAAATTTACCAAATATTTCCACATGGCTCATAATTTTGAAAGTTATCTTATATGTGCGAAGAAAATAATGCTTATAGTTGAATTCTATGGGGTGTCTATTATATTAATATCACATATAAATTGCACCCGATATCATCCCTCATACCATATAGATGGAGCTAGTCACAAACAATAATTAAACCTTGATGGACATATTAACATTCTAACTACTTTTATCTATGAACTATTTCCCCATTCATATACTTTGTGTTTTTTATGTTTATTCTGCTAATGTTAATCAAAACTTGCATTGGCCTCATTCGTCATGCCAAATGTGTGAGGCTGGTCATAATCAAAATGAAACCCATTGAACCTCTTAACACTTTATCCAAATTCCCATGAAATAGTGTTCAATTAGCATAGTATTTATTTTTGGTACTATATTTTATCATTGCAGTTAATATCATTCCTCATTTTATTTGGATGAGGAAAACCACAACAATAACAAAAACACTAATGGATATATTTTTTAACAATCTATGAATGTTCCAATTTAGCAATGCCCCATTGGCGTCGTCTCTATTTTTATGTTAAATGATTTTCCTTTTTTCTTCAATTGGGTAGGTTATGCATGGAGCCACTTGCTCTTCATTTGCTAAAATTTACATGGGAAAAAAATATAGAAACACCACTACACATTACACACGGGTTGTATTTTGAAACTATTATTTTAGGGTTTTTGTAACTAGTGTGATATCATTCATTTTTATTTTTGTAAGTGATGTTTTATGGTCACCTAGGGAGAAATCTTAACAACTGGAGAGTTTCAATATCCATTTGATTGAAATATAGGTAGATGTTGTAACAAGCCATCATTCTCCGTAGAATGAGCATAATATTGGTCATAAGGAGTTTAGTTTGAAAGTTTTTTTGTAGAGTATTTTAGCATATTAATTTTATGAAATATAATAGGTTTTGGTGATGTGTAAAATGGTTCCAATAAAAAAAACACTAATGGATTGATTTTTTAACAATCTACGAATGTTCCACTTTAGCAATGCCCCATTGGCTTCGTCTCTATTTTTATGTTAAATGATTTTCCTTTTTTCTTCAATTGGGTAGGTTATGAGTGGAGCCACTTGCTCTTCAATTGCTAAAATTTACATGGGAAAAACTCTAGAAACACCACTACACATTACACATGGGTTTTATTTTGCAACTATACTTTTAGAGTTTTTGTAATTAGTGTTATATTGTTCATTTTTATTTTTGTAAGTGGTGTTTTATGGTTACCTAGTAAGAAATATTAACAACTAGAGAGTTTCTATATCCATTTGATTGAAATCTAGGTATATCTTGTAACAAGCCATCATTCTCCCAAGAATGAGCACAATATTGGTCATAAGGAGTTTAGTTTGAAAGTGTGTTTTTTTATTTTTTTTAGATTATTTTAGCATATTAATTTTATGAAAGCTAACAAGTTTTGGTGATGTGTAAAATGGTTTGTATAAACTAAATTTATTTTTTAAAGTGGCTAGTTCATTGTACTACTAGAATGGTTCATAACTTAATTTTTTTTGTTTATAATGGATGATGTATTTTATTACTTGAAATTGACACAATTTCAACATGGGTATTTAACTAAGAATTTTTGAATTATTATACAACATATATAAAGAAAAATTCTGAAAAACATTTAAAAATTTTAAATTGAAAAAATAAACATGTGTACAATTAAATGATAAATCAATAATAACTCTTCAAAATGAGATATAATTCTACTTTTCAAATTTGATCATGGATTTAAAGAGGAGAGATGAAACATTAAATCATTATATAAAATTAACAATCTCCCCTCATTTTGAAAAGGATCACCATAAATATGAGACAACGATTAACTATAATAGAGTATAAGTACACAAGGAACATGTAAATTCAATGTGATATGAAATGTGATGATGACACATAAAGTCCAGTACAATAGGGAAGATAATATTTTGGGGTCTTACATTCAAGGAGAGGCAACTATATATGGTGAAATATGAATTAATAATAGAGTGAGAACACTTACAAAGGTAACATATTTGATAAGTCATATATCCATAAGGGCCTAGAGACCAACATAAATATGAAACTATGTTCTTCCAACTTACGATGTAGAGAATATTTTCTAACTTTACATGTCAAATTGAAGGACCAGTTACTAGAAACAACTTCTACATAAGTTCATTTAATATTATGTTAAAACAAATGAAAATTTGGTCTATAACATCTAAAATTTCATTGCATTAGTTACTTATAGGCATACCAATTTTAAGAAGGTTGCAAGTTGTAGGGCCTTCATAGGAATCTTATTGATTGTTGTAATGCATAAGGTGAATATGGTTACAAGTAACAAAAAAACAAAGACACCTAAAGGAGATAAAACTATAATTGAAAACAATTATGATCAAATCCCCTCAATTCAAAGCCTAATTGCCTCAATTTTATTCTACAAAGAGTCATTACCCATTATAATTTTGATCAATTCAATATTGGAAGATCAAAGGGTTGATTTCTCATGTTGTAAGTTCACTTAAATTTTTCTTTTGAAAATGGAAGAGCTAACGTCCATAAAATGATATGCGTAGAGAGATCTATTAGAATTGGCACTCTAGCAAGCTCAAATACATCATCTCTCTCATCTAGGGTTTATCTATCTAAAGTTTCAAACCACAAGTTTATCTTTCCTTTATGAAATCCATGACTTCATTGTGTTCATAGTTTTCACAATTACTCTTCACTAGAAGAAGACAAATTATAGAAGTTCCATTGTGATGACATGTACCTCTATCCATCGATATAAACACATAAAACATTGAAGTATGAAAATTAAAATCTATATCAAAATTAACTTATCAATATTCTTGAGATGCGTATAGTTTTCAATCAAAGTATTACATAAGAAAATCAACACGAGGGATTTTTCATTATTAAAGTGGCATGCTCTCAATGAAATTAAAATTAAGAAACACATTTTCAAAGTCACTTTCATAACCCTACCAATGGGAAGAAACTTCTAACACACAATGAAACTTGAGTTCCACTAATGATAAGTGTATATGACATTTACAACATAAAAACCATTAACATTAACTTAAAAAATGACAACAAATAATTAAGAAGTTTTTTTTTAATCTTAGGAAGTATTTTTTTTATCTTTTTAAAAAAAAAATTGTTACAAAGACAAAATCACATTCAAAATATAATATACTAAAAAATATCTAGTTTCTATGAAAAAAAACAATAAAACAAATTCATTTATACCAATAGTAAAACAAATAACAGAATTATATAACAAACTATTTTTTCAAACTTGTTCTCAAAATAATAAGAGAACCATCAAATATATTTAACTTTATATTACATCAAATAATACATTTATTATGATAATATACCTTCCATACTCTGAGACAAACTCATATAATATCTTTTCCTCATGCAGTGCATACAAAGTTAAGACAACTTGTGAATACCAAATGAATAAATTATGAATAACTTTGAAAACAATAAACCATATCATAGAATTATGAACCAAATTAAACCATACCATGATACCATCAAATTATGAAGAAACTATTTTGGTTAAATTTTACTAAATATGGTAGATGCAGATCCACACCTAAAAGCATAGGTGTCGAATAAGTATAAGCATGAAGTTGTATTCAAGCTTTACAAGTTCAAAAATAAAATTAATTTTGACATGTTAAAATTATACTTGTGCAAAACATTTATTTTATGGATCAATTCTATATTGTATGACTTTTAAATATAATAAGTTATTAAAGAATGTCAATTCAATATATTTTTTTCAATTTATTTTTCTAATATGAAAATGTCAAAATCCCATGTAATCTTATAAAATGTAAAGTATTAACTAGAATATTTAAACATCTAATGTTAAATACTAGAATGTCAATTATTAACTTCTAATATTTAAACAATTAACATTAAATACTAAATTACAATTAAGAACAACATGAAATATCTAAACATCTGTATACATTGTTTTCCTATAATTTGATTTTTACCTAAAATATTTTATCACAAAAATGAACCTAAAATATTTTATCACAAAAATGAAACTCTTTTATTTTTATACAATATAATATTATAAAATTTGGAGATTCCATTTTAGAAACTCTTTGTAACTTATTTTCTTAAAAAACCCCATGCAATAACATTATTGAACTTTAATTAATAAAATATTGCAATTTATTTGCAAGTTATGTGTATAGTAACTTTAAAACACTTACCAAAACAATTATAATTTAAGAAATCATACTTTAGATTTTAATAAAAAAATAATTGAAATCCAATAGCTTGAAATGCATATTGATTTTACAAATTAAAATCCAATATATTGAAATGCATATTGATTTTACAAATTGAAATCCAATAGCTTGAAATGCATATTGATTTTACAAGTGAAACAATGCAATCAATTAGAATTGAGGGAGATCAATCATTGAAAAAGTTTCGAGTCACACAGTTCTTTGTATTATCATGACCCAATCCCTTAATGGACAAGGGTAGGGTGAGTAGGGATAGGTCAACTAATGATTTTTTAATTTTCACCCTATTTCTTCAGCAACAATTGTTTTTTTTTGAAGGTGAGTATGGGAGACCATCTGATCTCTTAAGTTACACTCAGAAAAGAAGTGTGTTTAATAAAAACAAAATTAAATTGTGTTAAACTTATTAGTTTGAAAAAGTTATATATATTTTTTTGTTTGTTAATGTGTCCAGACATGTTGGCATTGGGATTAACCTGTGTCTTGAGAAACCGTGACTCAGGGGCATCTAAGATGTCAAAATCACTAGGGGATCACATCTGTCTTGAGCCACACCAACCCTTAACATGGTTGGATTTTTTTTCCCCGCAGGTTTTGAACCGATGACTTTAACAACACAGAGTGGCTTAACAACACACTCTGTCACCAACTGTCCTACACCTTAGGGACTAAAACTTTGAAGGACATGGGGGTGGGATTTGATGATGTACGTTAGCCTCCCAACCCGCAGGTCAGAAGTCCATGCACACAGGATCTTTCCTCTTCCACTGGCCCAAAGAGCTTCTCAGAAATTGGCTCTTCTATTTCCATTTTGGGAGATTTTCACCCACAACCAAACCTCGTGAAATCTCCCTTCGCACTTTGAGAGATTGGACTTCGTGATTCCATGAATCCTGTGGTCAAGCGTCTTGTCTCTCATACCCCCGAAACCTGAAGTTATGATGCTTGGCCTTTTCTCTCTCTATATCATCTTTCTCCTTATCATGATTTCGGGAGTTGCGATGTCAAGCAACTCATCCCATTGATTCCCAAAACCTGAACTACCGAAACTCTGATGCACTTGCAAGGTTGACCTTTCAATAGCCCTTCATTCCATCGGGATTTTGAACTTCGCGATTTTGCAAATCTTGATGCAAAGATTTCAGGACTCCACCCTATGAAACCCTAAAATGGTCAACAAAATTGACTTCCTTGTCGAGAGTGCACCACCTGTCCACTCTACTTCCTTCTGTAGCCCACACAATCCTTTCTCCCTCAGGACTTCACACTTCATGATTTCGTGAGTCTTGTTGCAAAGATTACAGGACTTCAATCTATGAAACCCCAAAATAGAAATCCACGGGTAAATCCAATGGCTCCCATGGCTTGAATCTACGATTCTACTCCTTCTGAGCTTGAACCCCTCGAAAGCACTCGTCATAACTCCCCTTCTCCTTCGTGGGATCTGACGGCTCACGGGACTTTGTGAATTCTCCACAGAGGATTCCGACTGTCCGTCTCTTTCCTTCACAAGGACTTCTACAACCTTTTACCAAGTGGTTTTCCCACGGTACTTAACTATCAGCGACACAAACTTGTGATGCCTTCCCACTGTTCCAATGCACAAGTTTCTTGTGCTTCCTTCGACAACTTTGAAGGCTTTAACCATCCTGAGCTTTTTCTGACTTCGAGTCTTGAAGAAGACTCCTGCATGCACTCCTTGTGGAAAATTCCTTAATTACTCCAAGGAATTGGAATCTATCATCTCTGTGCACTCACTACAGTAGCAATCTCTCAATACTTCATTCAGGTTACAAAACCTAAAACTCTACTCGGCCTGCGCACACCTTGCACGGCTCCTGTGCCTAGCTGCACTTCTGAGGAAATGAGAACAAAAGCTATTTTTGTTATATATTTCAGAGACAAACCTATGAACCCTTTGTCAACACAATCCTTACGGAAAGTTCAACTGCACTCCTTGCAGGAACTCTTGCTTAGATAGAGAAACAATTGAAACTCATTCCTTTACCCTTTCCTCTCAGATTTCAAACATTCAATAAGAAATCCTTCATACATAGCATAAAAGCAATTGCATGACATAAAGAGTAAAACATTCATGAGCATAACCTTCAAAAATGCATACACAGAGAATAATTGAACACCATGAGTCTAAATCAAATCCTTCTTGTATTAATCCAGAACTTCTATACATGGAATTCTTCTACACAGCTCTATGTTTCTTCTCTTCTATGCTCTATGCTCTCAATTGGCATAATATCATTCTTCTCTCCTCCCTTTACAATACACAATGAGGGTGTCTATATCACATTTACCTCTTTTCTTCTAAACTGTCTAATCGACACATTAATTTCTATCTACTTGCATTAACTATCATAAATGCCTTCTACCTACTAAGGAAGAGAGTGGATCACTCAAGGTCCATTTACATTTTACAAGTGTGCCTCCACTTGATGACTTCATTAATGTTTCAAGACATTTTCAAAATTTTCACTGGGCGCTTTTCCAGTTGTCCTTTGCCTCCGCGTTGGCTCGCTTGAGATGCTCCTGCATCATACTCCCTTGCTTGAAACTTTTCATGGGATCCTGTCCATGAGCTCGCGTACGGTGTGTCCATGCCTCTAGATCTTTGATTCGTTCTCGCAGCTAGCATGTTCAACTGGATGGCCCTTCCACTTGACCAAATATTCAAAATATTGCTTTCGCCTGGTCTTCTTGCAGACCCTTTTGTCCAGTATGCACTCTATCTATGGCCTTTTTGCAACTGGCATTTGTTTTGTCCACTGGACTTCTAGTTGTTCATTTCCTGTCCCTGTTTCCTTAGCTTTATATGGGTATAAATATGAGATATTGAATATTGGATAAATTTCGATCCCATCAGGTAATTCAATCTCATAAGCATTTGTCCAAAATTTCTTCAAGACCTTACATGGTCCGATTTTTTTCATCTTCAATTTGTTATATGTCCCCTTCGGGAACCTTTCCTTCCTCAAATGTGCCAGAATCAAATCAACAACCTCAAATTGAATTTGTCTCCTGTGTTAACCTACTCTGCGCTTATATTCCTGGCTCGAACTCTATAATCGTTCCTTCACCTGGTTGTGGAGTTTCTTCATCGCCTCTGCAAAATCTTCTACACTAGTGCTCCTAGTTGCAATTTGTTCTGAATCTCTCAGCTCTAAAATTCCTCTCGGATGCATCCCATAGACAATCTAAAATGGACTCCTCCCCATGCTTCTGTTAACTGAGTCATTATAAGAAAATTCTGCTTGTGGTAATATGTTGTCTCACTAGTTGTGGTGTTCTGTTACCAGGCTTCTCAGCAAGTCTCCCAGACTTCTGTTCACCACTTCTTTCTATCCATCCATTTGAGGATGATAATTCAAACTAAATTATAAGTTAGTTCCTATATTCTTCCATAATTTCCTTCAAAAGTGTCCTACGAACTTAGTGTCTTGATTCGAAACTATGCTCCTTGGTAAGCCGTGCAGTCGAATGACTTCTTTGAAAAATAGATTTGCAATGTGAATTGCATCACTGGTTTTCTGACATGGAATGAAGTGTGCCATCTTGGAAAATCTATCCACCACCACAAAGATTGATTCAAACCTTCTTTGTGTTCTTGGCAACCCCAATATGAAATCCATGCTGATTGCATCCCACGGTTTCTTAGGTATGGGAAACAGTTGATAAAACCCTGCATTTTGTCTCCTTCCTTTTGAATGCTGGAAAATTCTGCATCTGTCCACAAACCTTTTGATGTTTGCTCGCATTCCTGGCCAAAAATATGACTCATTCAACTTTACGAATGTCTTGTCGAGACCAAAGTGCCCAACCAATCCTCGATTGTGTTTCTCCTTCGACAAATTCTCTCTCATGGAGCATTTTGGAATACAAAGTTGATTACCTTTAAACAATAATCCTTCCTGAATCATGTATTATTCCCATTGGCTTCTGTCTCTAATAATTGGATTCTCATCTTCTTCATACACCTCTTTAAAATCTGGGTCATCTCTGTACATGTCCCTCAGATCATCAAACCCCAACGTTTTGACATTGAACTCCTGCAATAGCAAACATTTCCTGCTCAAAGCATCAACAACTTTGTTAGCAGTTCCAGAAATATGCTTAGTTACAAAAGTAAAGTTCTACATGTATTCAACCCATTTCACATGTCTTTGATTCAACTTTTCCTGTTGAGTCACAAATTGCAGTGCATGATTGTCACTGTATAATACAAACTCTTTAGGAATTAAGTAATGTCTCCATTTCTTCAATGCATGTATAATAACATAGAACTCCTTATCATAAGTGGAATATTTTACTTTGGCTTCATTCATCTTCTCACTGAAGTATGCTATCGGCCTGTCATCTTGACTCAAGACTGCCCCTATTGCAAATCCACTTGCATCGCATTTCACTTGAAATGTCTTTTGGAAATCAGGCAACACCAAAATTGGTTGTTTCATGATCTTCCTCTTCAAAAAATTAAAGATCTTCTTAACTTCTTCTGTCCAGTGAAAAGATTTATGTCTCTTCTTCATTGTGTCCATTATCGGTGCACTAATCCCATTGAAATTCCTGATGAATTTTCGGTAAAAACTAGCTAATCCATGAAAACTTCGAACTTCAAAGATATTCTTCGGTGATGACCAATTCTTGATCACCTCCACTTTATCTAGATCCATCCTCAACTTATCTGCAGAAATAACAAACCCCAAATAAATGATCTCTGTCTTCATGAATGAGGATTTCTTCATGTTTATCAACAACTTCTCCTGCTGTAGCCTCTGCATCACTGTAGCCAAATGTTTCAGATGCTCTGCCACTATTTTACTGAAAATAAGTATGTCATCCAGATATACCATAACAAATTTTCTGATGAACTCCCTTAGGACTTTGTTCATCAACCTCATGAAAGTGCTTGGCACATTTGTTAAGACAAATGACATAACAAGCCATTCATACAACCCTTTGTTGGTTTTGAATGCTGTCTTCCATTCATCACCTTCTCTCATGTGAATTTGGTGATAACCACTTTTAAAATCAATCTTCGAAAAAAAAATTGCTCCACTCAAGAAATCCATCAGATCATCCATCCTTGGCAATGGGAATCTGTACCTAATGGTTATCTTTTTAATCGCCCTCAAGTCAGTACACATTCTCCATCCTCTATCTTTCTTCAGACTAAGTATTGTTAGAAAAACACACAGACTCAAGCTTTATCTGACCAACCCTTTGTCCAACAAATCCTGGAATTTTCTTTTGACCTCTTCATTATCTTGTGGCATCAATCTGTATGTGTCTTTGTTTGGTAAACTAGCTCCTGGTATGAGATCAATATGATTACTCACACTTCTAATCAGTGGTAACAAACGAGGCAGTTTGTCCACTACTATGTCAACAAACTCTTCCAGTAGTTCTTGAACCTTTTCTGGTAAATCATCCACTCTTGTGCTAGTCAAAACAATCTTTGGTTTCCTAACCACAATGAATTGTGGTTTCTCCTTCTTCTTGACCTCTGTAAGAATTTCCTTCCCACTCATGAGAAGTACAGTGTTGCTTACTTCAGGTTTCACCTCCTTATTCTTGATTGGAAGCAACATGTGAGTCCTCCCATTCTTCTCTAGGGTGTATGTGTTCATTCTCCCATCATGAATCACATTCCTATCATATTTCCATGGTCTACCTAGCAATAGATGACAAACATCCATGGCAATGACATCACAAAGTATCTTATCATTATATCCCCCTATCTTAAATTCAACTAAACTCTGTTTAGTGACAATTACCTGATGTCCTTTTTGTAGCCACGGAACTCTTTATGGGCTTGGATGATCAATCGTCTCTAGCTCCAGCTTTTCTACCATCTTCATTGAAACGAGATTATCTATGCTACCACTATCCAAAATGACCTTGCATACCCTGTCCTTGGTTTTGCAAGCAGTTCAGAAAAGTCTGTTTCTTTGGACTGAACTCTCCACCTCCTTCTCTGGTGTCAAAAGAACTTTTCACATCATAAGTGATCTTTCACCTTCAGCATATTCTGCCTCAATATCTCGCCTCTGTTCTTCAGCGATGTGAGTCTCACCTCCTTCTTTATTTCTGTATGGACAATCATAATACTTGTGCCCATTCTTTCCACATGTGAAGCATGTTATTACTCCACCTCTTCCTCTTCCTCTACCTCTGGTACGAGGAAAAATATTATTATCATCATAATCTCCTCTCTGTTGGGTATGTTGACCTCTCTGTTCAACATATTTCCCTTGCTATGATCTTCCACCTCTCTCAGTTCGAGTCTGAGGTTTCTTCCAGTCCTCCTTGGGTTTCTGATTTTTATCCTGGGCAACTCATTTGCATTTTGGGCTGACTTCTGCCTCGGCTTCTTTGATCTTGCTTTTGGCTCATCTTCTCTTCTACTTTTAGAGCCATCTGATAAGCATCTTCCACCATTTGGATGGTTATCATGCTCATCTCATCCTGAATGTCGTATCTCAGACCATTCATGTACCTATAAACTTTTTCATCATTGCTTTCTCGATGACCTACTATGATGTTTAGCCTGTAGAATTATTTAGTGTATTCTTTCACTGTCATCAGCTTATGTCTCAAGTTTTGCATTCTTCAAAACAAAGTAATTTGATAATCTTTGGGGATGAATTTCTCCTTCATCTTCATGATCATTCTGTCCCAAATCTTGATCTTCTACTTTCCTTTGCAGCGTCTGTCATCTTGTAGCTCATCCCACCACAATGTTGCATGTCGTTTTAATCTCTTGACATCATGTTTGACCTTCTTGTCCTCTTCGACATCTTCATAGTCAAAATATGTGTCCAGATCTCTAATCCAGTCTAGAATCTCCTCTGCATCTAGATTTCCCTCATAAACTGTAATGTCCATTTTCGCTCTTGCACCCATTCTTGCAATAGCCCTAATCAAACGTTCATTTGTTGCATCTTCAACTGCAACTTCTTCACCTTCATGTTCAGCCTCAATTTCACTTTCAGAATCACTAATATCCCCAACACCGATTGTGCGCCTCTGTGCTATCTCCATGTCTACAAGTCTGGCACGTAAGTCATGCATTTCTCTCTCCATGGATGGATCAGGAATCTATCTACCCCTTCTTCTCGGCATTTCCCTATCCTCTGGTGGATCAGGTGTTTGCCTGTCCCTTCTTCTCAGCGGCATGGTGAATTCTCCTTTTCCCTGCTACAGAAAGAAAAGAACGTTTTTGTGCTCTAATACCAAATGATGTACGTCAACCTCCCAACCCATAGGTCAGAAGTCCACTCACACATGATCTTTCCTCTTCCACTGGCCTGAAGAGCTTCTCAGCAATTGACTCTTCTATTTCCCTTTCAAGAAATCTGCACCCACAACCAAACCTCATCGAATCTCCCTTTGTTCTTTGGGAGATCAGATTTCGCGATTCCATGAATCCTGTGGTCAAGTGTCTTGTCTCTCAGACCCTTGAAACCTGAAGTTATGATGCTTGACCTTTTGTCTCTCTATATTGCCTTTCTCCTTATCCTGATTTCAAGAGTTGCAATGTCAAGCAACTCATCCCCTCGATTCCCTAAACCCGAACTACTGAAACTTCGATGTGCTTGCAAGGTTGAACTTTTAACATCCCTTCATTCCATCAAGATTTTGAACTTCATGATTTCATGAATCCTGATGCGAAGATTTCGGGACTCCACCCTACAAAACCTCGAAATGGTCAACGAAATTGAATTCCTTGTCAAGAGTGTGCCACCTCTCCACTTTTGTTCCTTCTGTGGCCCACACAATCCTTTCTCCCTCGGGAGTTCGCGCTTCATGATTTCACGAGTCTTGTTGCAAAGATTATGGGACTTCAATCTATGAAACCCCGAAATAGAAATCCACGGGTAAATCCAATAGCTCCCATGGCTTGAATCTATGGCTCTACTCCTTCTGAGCTTGAACCCCTCAAAATCACTCATCGTAACTCCCCTTCTCCTCTGTGAGATCTGACGGCTCATGGGAATTCGCAAATTCTCCATAGAGGATTCCGACCGTCCTTCTCTTTCCTTCACAAGGACTTCTGAAACCTTTTACCAAGTGGTTTTCCCATAGTACTTAACTATCAATGACACAAACTTGCAATGCCTTCCCTCTGTTCTAATGCACAAATTTCCTATGCTTCCTTCGACGACTTTGAAGGCTTTATCCTTCCTGATATTTTTCTAACTTCGAGTCTTGAAGAAGACTCCTGCACGCACTCCTTGTAGAAAATTCCTTAATTACTCCAAGGAATTGGAATCCGTCGACTCTATGCACTCACTGTAGAAGTAGTTTCTCAATACTTCATTTAGGTTACAAAACCTGAAACTCTACTCGGCCTGTGCACACCTTGTATGGCTCCTGTGACTAGTTGCACTTCTGAGGAAATGAGAATAAAATCTATTTTTGTCTGAGCTTTCAGAGACAAACCTCCAAACCCTTTGTCAACGCACTCCTTGTGGACAATTCAACTGCACTCCTTGCAGGAACTCTTGCTCAGATAGAGAAACAATTGAAACTCATTCCTTTACCCTTTCCTCTCAGATTTCAAACATTCAACAAGAAATCATTCATACATAGCATAAAAGAAATTGCATGACAGAAAGAGTAAAAAATTCATGAGCATAACCTTCAAAAATGCATACACAGAGAATAATTGAACACCATGAGTCTAAATCAAAGCCTTCTTGTATTAATCCAGAACTTCTGTACATGGAATTCTTCTACACAACTCTCTGCTTCTTCTCTTCTATGCTCTATGCCCTCAATTGGCATAATCTCATTCTTCTCTCCTCCCTTTACAATACAAAATGAGGGTGTCTATATCCCATTTCCCTCTTTTCTTCTAAACTGTCTAATCAACACACTAATTTCTATCTACTTGCATTAACTATCATAAATGCCTTCTACCTACTAAGGATGAGAGTGGATCACTCAAGGTCTATTTACATTTTACAAGTGTGCCTCCACTTGATGACTTCATTAATGTTTCAAGCCATTTTCAAAATTTGTGTTGGGCACTTTTCCAGCTGTCTTTTGCCTCCATGCTGGCTCGATTGAGATGCTCCTGCATCATTTGATCCACCTATGTGTGCATGGGTCACAATACCATTTAATATAGTATCTTTGGGTGCAACCACACGTTCGACCACAACCTCAAGGTGTCCCCATGGCTCTAGGTAAATCCCTCATGAGAAATGAACCTTCCCCAAGAGTGAAAAACTCCTCGCTTTCCACCATTGGATCCAACCCATTTGGGCAAAAAAGTTAGATATTATTTCAAATATGTTTTATTAATTTTTTTTAAAGTTTTGAAGTATAAAATACTAGATAGTTTTTAAGAATGTAAATGAGTCTTAAAAACTTTCTACAAATCCTTTTTCTATGTATTTAACATGTTTACTTTTTAACATTTACTTAACATGATTAAGAAATTACTGTGTGACCATCTAATTGTCACATTCAAATGATTAACAAACTTAATTGAAATTACAAATTTACTTCACCATTAATGTTTTATCATTTTACAATATTAGATTTACATTTGTGCCACTTTTACTTATGGAAACAACATAATTACAATCTCTTAACCTTTCTACACTCACTTACATGTAAAAAGGAGCAGGTTTCCCTTTTGATTTCGATGTATTATAATCAACAATTTCCTTGGCCAAATTATTTGATAACATTTTGGCCCAATTGAAAGTGTAACCCTCGGCTACCTCGTTCATGATGGATGTTGTTTGATGCAGGAGCATCTCATGCGAGCCAGCACGGAGTCCAAAGATGGATGGACAAGCGCCAGCACAAATTTTGAAAATATCTTAACATATTAATGAAGCCATTATGAAGGAGCACCCTTGTAAAATGTAAACGGACCTTGAGCGATTTGGTCTCGTCCTTAGTAGATAAAAGGCATTTATGGTAGTTAATGCAAGTAGATAGAATTAAATTCTAGATTAGACAGTTTTAAATTGAGAGAGGCAAACATAATATAGACACCCTCATTTGTGTATTGTAACATTATTATGAAGAGTAGTGGAGAGCATAGAGGAGAAGCAGAGAGCTGTGTGAAGACATCCATGTACAAGGATTTGAATTAATAGAGAAATCTTTGATTCAAATTCATGGCGTCATGCTTGTTCTCTGTGTATGTGTATTAAATGCTATGCTCATGGTTATTTTACTCTTTTTGCTGTAAATTTGCTTTTATGCTATGTATGAATGATTTCTTGTTGAATGTTTAAATCTGAGAGGAAAGGGAAAAGGAATGAGTTTCAATTGTTTCTCTATCTGAGCAAGAGTTCATGCAAGGAGTGCAGTTGAATTGTCTGCAAGGAGTGCATCGACAAGGGTTCAGAGGTTTGTCTATAAAAGCTCAGATAGAGTAGCTTTTGTTCTCATTCACTCATAAGTACAGTCAGTCACAGGAGTGCACAGGCCGAGTAAAGCCTCAGAGTTGCAAACCTGAGCAAAGTATTGAGAGACTGTTGTTGCAGGTGTGTGCAAAGTCAAAGGATTTCAACACTTGGAAGTATTTGAAGGTTGTTGCAAGGTGTGCGAGCAAGAGTTTTCTGGAAGTATTGAAGTCACGGGAAATTTCAGAGGGAGTTGAAGCCTTCAAAGTCATCGAAGGAAGGCAAGAGGCCAATTACCTCGAGAGTTGAAGGAAGGTGTAGCGACATTGGACCGCAGGAGGACGAGTTCTCAAGGAAATAGATGGATGATCGAAATTCTCTGTGGAGAATCCGTGAAATCCCGTGAGCCGTCAAATCTCACGGAAGAGAAGGGGAGTTATCACAAGTATCCCTAAAGGTTCTAATCTCAGGAGGAGTAGGACCATAGATCCAAGCCACAAGGGCCGTTGGATTTGCAAGAGGATTCCTCATTCAGGATTTTGTAGGTGGAAGTCCCGTAAAATTTGCAATGGTAATCATGATATCCCGAATTGCGAAGTCCTAAAGGCTATGAGAATGGTGTGGGGCCAGAGGAGTCAATGAGGTAGACAGGTGGCACACTATCGACATGGATTCAAACTCCATTGACTATATCGGGTTTTCGTGGGGTAAAGATCTGAGTCCCTTGCATTAGGATTCACGATATCGTGAAGTCTGAAGTCCCGATAGAAGTGAAGGGGCGTTGAATAGTCAACCTTGTGAGTGTATCAGAATTTCGAAAAATTGGATTTTGGGAATTGCGGGAACAAGTTTCTTGACACCACGACCGCTGAAATCGCAATAAGGAAAAGTCCAAAAGAGAAAAAGGAAGGGTCAACATTGACTGTTTTCGGGTTTCGAATATTGGAGACAAGGCGCTTGACTAACGGATTTGCGAAAGTGTGAAGCCCGATCTCCTGAAGTACAAGGGGGGGAAATTCTTGAAGTTGATTGTGGGTGCAGATTTTACGAAAGGGAAATAAAAGAGTCAATTCTGAAAGATCTTCGGGCCAGTGTAAGGGGAAAGATCCTGTGTATGTAACCTTCCGACCCACGGGTTGAGGAGGGCTGCGTTAGGTTTGGTATCAGAGCCAAGAAGGGTTCTATTCTTTTTGTAGCAGGGAAAAGGATAATTCACCATGCCACCAAGGAGAAGGTACCGACAAACACCTGATCCACCAGAAGAGAGAGAAATGTCGAGAAGAAGAGGTAGGTAGATAACTGATCCATCCATGGAAAAATAAATGTGTGATCTATGTGCCAGACTTGAATACATGGAGACAACACAGAGACACACAGTCAGTGCTGGGGATCTTAGTGATTCAGAAAATGAAATTGAGGTTGAACATGAAGAAGAAGTTGCAGCTGAAGATGCAACAAATGAATGTTTGATTAGAGCTATTACAAGAATGGGTGCAAGAGAGAAAATGGACATTCCAGTTTATGAGGGAAATTTGGATGCAGAGGAGCTTCTAGACTGGATTAGAGCTCTAGACACATACTTTGAATATGAAGATGTTGAAGAAGACAAAAAGGTCAAGCATGTTGTCACAAGATTGAAGGGACATGCAACATTATGGTGGGATGAACTACAAGCTGACAGATGCTACAAGGGCAAGAAAAAGATCAAAAGATGGGATCGAATGATCGTGAATATGAAGGTGAAATTCATCCCCAGTGATTACCAAATCAGTCTGTTTAGGAGAATGCAGAACCTGAGACAGAAGCTGATGACAATGAAAGAATACACTGAAGAATTCTACAGAGTAAACATTAGGGCTAGTCATCGGGAAAGCGATGATGAAAAGGTTGCCAGATACATGAATGGCCTAAGATATGACATTCAGGATGAAATGAGCATGGTAACCATATGAATGATGGAAGATGCTTATCAGATGGCTCTAAAAGATGAAGATAAGATGAGTCGAAAGCAGGGGCAAAGAGGCCGAGGCAGAAGTTAGTCCAAATGCAAAACAGTTGCCCAGGATAAATATCAGAAGCCCAAGGAGGACTGGAAGAAACCTCAGACTTGAACTAAGAGATGTGGAACCTCACAAAGAGGGTAGCATACTGAACAGAGAGGAGATTATGCTGATAATAATACTTTTCCTTGCACTAGAGGTAGAGGAAGAGGAAGAGGTGGAGTAATAACATGATTCATATGTGGAAAGAATGGGCACAAGTCTTACGAGTGTCCAGATAAAAAGAAATAAGGAGGAGAGACTCACATCACCGAAGCACAGAGGCGGGATGTTGAGGCAGAAGACGTTGAAGGAAGAAGATCACCGATGATGTGAAAAGTTCTTTTGACACCAGAAAAGGAGGTGGAGATTTCAGTCCAAAGAACTAGACTTTTTTGGACTGCTTGCAAAACCAAGGACAGGGTATGCAAGGTCATCGTGGATAGTGGTAGCACAGATAATCTCATTTCTACAGAGATGGTAGAAAATCTAGAGCTAGAGACGATTGATCATCCAAGACCATACAGAGTTTCGTGGCTACAAAAAGGACATCAGGTAACTGTCACTAAACAATGTTTAGTTGAATTTAAGATAGGAGGATATAATGATAAGATATTATGTGATGTTATTCCTATGGATGTTTTTCATCTATTGCTGGGTAGACCATGGAAATATGGTAGGAATGTGATTCATGATGGGAGAATGAACACATACACCCTAGAGAAGGATGGGAGGACACACATGTTGCTTCCAATCAAGGATAAGGAGGTAAAACCAAAAGTAAGCAACACTGTACTTCTCATGAGTGGGAAGGAACTTCTTACAGAGGTTAATATGAAGGAGGAACCACAGTTCATTGTGGTCAGGAAACCGAAGATTGTTTTGACTAGAACAAGGGTGGATGATCTACTAGAAGAAGTTCAGGAACTACTGGAAGAGTTCACTGACATAGTAGTGGACGAACTACCTCATTCGTTGCCACCGATCAGAAGTGTGATTCATCATATAGATATAATACCAGGAGCCAGTTTTCCGAATAAAGCCACGTATAGATTGATCCCATAAGAGAACGAAGAGGTCAAAATACAAGTCCAGGATTTATTAGACAAATGATTGGTCAGAGGAAGCTTGAGTCCATGTGTTGTTCCGACAGTACTCAGTCCAAAGAAAGATGGAGGCTAGAGGATGTGTACTAACTCGAGGGAGATTAAAAAGATAACCATCTGGTACAGATTTCCATTGCCAAGGATGGATGATCTAACGGATTTCTTGAGTGGAGCAAAATTCTTTTCAAAGATTGATTTGAAAAGCGGTTATCATCATATCCGCACGAGATAAGGTGATGAGTGGAAGACAACACTCAAAACAAATGAAGGGTTGTATGAATGGATTTTTATGCCATTTGGCTTAACAAATGCACTGAGTACCTTCATGAGGTTGATGAACGAAGTCCTAAGGGAGTTCATCGAAAAATTTGTTATCTTATATCTGGATGACATACTGATTTTCAGTAAAATAGTGGCAGAGCATCTAAAACATTTGGCTATAGTGATGCAGAGGTTACAACAAGAGAAGTTGTTGATAAACATGAAGAAGACCTCATTCATGAAGACATAGCTCATTTACTTGGGGTTTGTTATTTCTGTAGATTATTTGAGGATGGATCCAGATAAGGTGGAGGTAATAAAAAATTGGCCATCACCGAATAATATATTTGAGGTGAGAAGTTTTCACGGATTGGCTAGTTTCTATCGAAAGTTCATCAGGAATTTTAGTGGGATTAGTGCACCGATGATGGATATAGTAAATAAAAGACACAAGTCTTTTCACTGGACATAAGAGGTTGAGAAAAGTTTTAATCTATTAAAGAGAAAGATTATGGAACAACCAATTTTGGTGTTTCCATATTTCCTAAAGACATTTCAGGTGAAATGCGATGTAAGTGGATTTGCAATAGGGGCAGTCTTGAGTCAAGAAGACAGGTCGATAGCATACTTCAGCGAGAAGCTGAATGAAGTGAAAGTGAAATACTCCACTTATGATAAGGATTTTTATGCTATTGTGTAGGCATTGAAGAAATGGAGACATTACTTGATCTCGAAGGAGTTTATCTTATATAGTGACAATCATGCACTGCAGTTTGTGACTCAATAGGAAAAGTTGAATCAGAGACATGTAAAATGGGTTGAATACATGCATAATTTTACTTTTGTGATTAAACATATTTCTGGTATTGCTAACAAAGTTGTTGATGCTTTGAGCAGGAAGTGTTTGCTATTGCAGGAGTTCAGGGTCAAAACATTGGGTTTTGATGACCTCAGGGACATGTGCGCAAATGATCCAGATTTTAAGGAGGTGTACGAAGCAGCTAAGAATCCAATTCTTGGGGATAGAAGCCAATGGATAGAATACATGATCCAGGAAGGATTACTATTTAAAGGTAATCAACTATGTATTCCGAAATGCTCCATGAGGGAGAATTTGCTTAAGGAGAAACAAAGTGGAGGATTGGCAAGAAATTTTGGTCATGAAAAGACGTTCACAAAGTTGAATGAGTTATATTTTTGGCCGGGAATGCGAGCAGATGTCAAGAGATTCATGGAAAGATGTAGGATTTACCAACATTCAAAGGGAAGGAAACAAAATGCAGGGTTTTATCAACCATTGCCCATACCTGAGAGGCCATGGGATGCAATCAACATGGATTTCATATTAGTATTGCCAAGAACACAAAGAGGTTTTGACTCAATCTTTGTGGTGGTGGATATATTTTCCAAGATGGCACACTTCATTCCATGTCAAAAGACCAGTCACACAACTCACATTGCAAATCTATTTTTCAAAGAAGTCATTCGACTTCATGTCTTACCAAGGAGCATAGTTTCAGATCGAGACACTAAGTTCATAGGACACTTCTGGAGAACCTTATGGAAGAAGTTGGGAACTAACTTGTCATTTAGTTTGGCTTATCATCCTTAGATGGATGGACAGATAGAAGTGGTGAATAGAAGTCTGGGAGACTTGCTGAGAAGCCTAGTGACAGAACACCACAGCCAATGGGACAACATATTACCATAGGCAGAATTTGCTTATGATGAATTTGTTAATAGAATCACAGGGCAGAGTCCATTTCATATTGTCTATGGCATACATCCAAGAGGAGTTTCTGAGTTGATGGATTCAGAACAGATTGCAACTAGGAGCGCTAGTGCAGAAGAATTTGCAGAGGTGATGAAGGAACTTCACAGCTAGGTGAAGAAGAGATTACATAATTCAAGCCAGGAATATAAGCGCAGAGAAGATCAACACAAGAGACAATTTCAGTTTGAAGTTGGTGATTTTATTCTGGCACATTTGAGAAAGGAAAAGTTCCCAAGAGGAACATATAATAAACTGAATATGAAGAAAATCGGACCATGTAGGGTCTTGAAGAAATTTGGGGCGAATGCTTACGAGATTGAATTACCTGATGGGATCAGAATTTCTCCGATATTCAATATCTTAGATTTGTACCCATATAAAGCTGAGGAAGCATGACCAGACCGTGCACAAGCTCATGGACAGGAGTGCATGAAAATTTTCAAGCCAGAGAGTACGATGCAGGAGCATCTCAAGCAAGCCAGCGTGGAGTCCAAAGATGGTTGGACAAGTGCCAACACAAATTTTGAAAATATCTTAACATCTTAATGAAACCATTATGAAGGAGTGCCCTTGTAAAATGTAAATGGACCTTGAGCGATTCTCTCTCGTCCTTAGTAGATAGAAGGCATTTATGGTAGTTAATGCAAGTAGATAGAATTAAATTCTAGATTAGACAGTTTTAAATTGAGAGAGGGAAATGGAATATAGACACCCTCATTTGTGTATTGTAACATTATTATGAAGAGTAGTGGAGAGAATAGAGGAGAAGCAGAGAGCTGTGTGAAGACATCCATGTACAGAGATTTGAATTAATAGATAAATCTTTGATTCAAATTCATGGCATCATGTTTGTTCTCTGTGTATGTGTATTAAATGCTATGCTCATGGTTATTTTACTCTTTCTGCTATACATTTGATTTTATGCTATGCATGAATGATTTCTTGTTGAATGTTTGAAATATGAGAGGAAAGGGAAAATGAATGAGTATCAATTGTTTATCTATCTGAGCAAGAGTTCCTGCAAGGAGTGTAGTTGAATTGTCTACAAGAAGTGCATCGACAAGGGTTCAGAGGTTCATCTCTGAAAGCTTAGATAGAGTATATTTTGTTCTCATTCACTTGGAAATGTAGTCAGGCACAGGAGCTGTGTAAGGAGTGCGCAGGCTGAGTAAAGTCTTAGAGTTGCGAACCTGAGCAAAGTATTGAGAGACTGCTGTTGCAGGTGTGCACAGAGTCGAATGATTTCAACACTTGGAAGTGTTTGAAGGTTGCCACAAGGAGTGCGAGCAGGAGTTTTATAGAAGTCTTGAAGTCATGGGAAAGTTCAGAGGGAGTTGAAGCCTTCAAAGTCATCAAAGGAAGGCAAGAGGCCAAGTACCTTGAGAGTTGAAGGAAGGTGTAGTGACGTTGGACCACAGGAGGACAAGTTCTCAAGGAAAGAGACTGACGATCGAAATTCTCCATGGAGAATCCATGAAATCCCGTGAGCCGTCAAATCTCACGGAAGAGCAGGGGAGTTATCGTGAGTATCCCTAAAGGTTCTAAGCTCAGGAGGAGTAGGACCGTAGATCCAAGCCACAAGGGTCGTTAGATTTGCAAGCAGATTCCTAATTCAGGATTTTGTATGTGGAAGTCCCGAAGGCTATGAGAACTGTGTGGGGCCAAAAGAGTCAGTGAGGTGGATAGGTGGCGCACTATCGACATGGAGTCAAAATCCGTTGACTAGATCGAGTTTTTGTGGGGTAAATATCTGAGTCCCTTGCATTAGGATTCACGATATCATGAAGTCCGAAGTCCTAACAAAAGTAAAGGGGCGTTGAAAAGTCAACCTTGCGAGAGTATTGGAATTTTGGAAAATCAAATTTCTGGAATCGTGGGAACAAGTTGCTTGACACCGCAGCCATTGAAATCGTGACAAGGAAAAGTCAGAAAGAGGAAAAGCAAGGGTCAGCGTCGACTATTTTTGGGTTTCAGAGATTGGAGACAAGTGCCTGACTAATGGATTCTCGAAAGTGCGAAGCCCGATCTCCCAAAGTACAAGGGGGGGGGGAATTCTTGAAGTTGATTGTGGGCGTAGATTTTCTGAAAGGGAAATAAAAGAGTCAATTCTGAAAGCTCTTCGGGACAGTGTAAGGGGAAAGATCCTACGTACGTAACCTTCCGACCAACGGGTTGAGGAGGGTTGTGTCATTGTTCCTAAGTTTATACTTTAAGGCTGTAAAGTATACCATCAAGGCATCCATAAATGTTAAAAAGAATAACTTGAGGATAAGAATTGAAAAGGAAGGGTGAAGTAGAATCAGTTTCTCAACTGTCTCTGTCTAGCTTCCCACTGTTCTTGGATGCTAATATCTCTTTCAATAGCAGCCCATGAACATTCTAATTCAACTCGATTAATTGATGTTTGTAGGATGGTATTAAATAGGTTCAAAGAAATATTGGTTTGATCTTGAAGGCCATGTTCAATGTTGGGTTGTCTGCTACTTGGAATAGTCATGGAGGATAAGATTTTATTTAATTGTGAAAGAATTTAATCAAATGTTACTTCAAACTTTTAAGAGATGAGAATAGGAAAAACAATTTCGAAATTCAAAACACTAACATAAATACATTCGAGGTCGTTTCTTGGATTTGCAACAATTTGAGAATTATAAAATAACAAAGAAGTACTACAGAAAAATATGAGGCTTTAATCAAGAAAGAATCTCATATTTCGACAGGTAATAAAGAAAGAAAATGAGATTTCTAATGAAAAGTTAAGTATTAAGGTTCAAATGATTAATAGGTCTTAAAATCACTGATAACAATTTCAGAGGAAAAGATGTGAATAATTTGATATCCAAATCAATCTGAATTATATACAAGATGTTTGCAGATAACTTCAAATTGATTATTCATTAGAAAAACATTGAACAAAAAACATAATAAAGTAAGTAAATAGGGTTGAAGAACACATAGCTACAAATTGCCAGGATTCATAATCTCGTCTGTATCATATATTACGATGGATTGGAAAACTGTTAATACGATCGGCTCTTTCTCCAAAAAAATCAAAATCCATTTTTCAGTCTTTAGAAAATATATTTATACATCTTCATAAAAAAAATTCTCGTTGGTGACTAACCAACTTCCTAATATTACAATTACATATATGAATAATGTCAACTGTTTACATTTCCTTTCTAATTTCTAATGATAAAAACAATCAAAAAAAATGTTTTTACGTTTGTGTTGATGAACTTCCTTTCTCCGCCTCAAGACACTGAACACACTTTCCCAAAAATTTCACAAAAGATATGTGAGCATCTCGTATCTCATTTGCTTCAAACATGAAAAATCTTTTCTGTAATTTAGGCAAACAATTTTCTATCATCTTCTCTATGAACTTAATAGTTTGCAACTTTAGGTTCAGTGTCACCATCCATTTGTCGATTTCTGTGATATTGATTAATTTAATTTTTAAAATCTCTATCTTCATTTCCTCCAACTCTTCTTTGAACCTTAGCTGGTACTTGGCAATATTAATCTCACCTAATAATCCGGGACAACCATTTTTTCCGATATTCAACGAAGTCCTTTCTAAGAGATAAAAAATTCTCTGGCAATCATCATTGACATTCTGGTTATTCTTTTATATTCGGCTAGGCCTACTTCCCACACTTTAAGTATTATGTCCCCTTTAACCTATTCATAAATGAATAATTTCTGAATCCTTCTGACTTCTTCCTTTGTTGAGAGGGCTACTACCTTTTGGAAAGTCGTTCTAGCCGCTTTCGCTTCCCTTTCCTTCTGGAAAACATTATCCAAGGATTTATTTGTTTCTTGAAAATCATTCTGGACTACTTCCTGACTCAAAAACACTTTCAGTTATTCTTCCTCTATTTTCAAATGTATTCCCAATGCTTGTGTCCTGAAAATTTCAAGTTCTACTACTTGATTAGTAATAGAATCAATTTTATCTTGTAACTGTTTATTTTCTTCTCCCTGCTTTTGGACCTGTGCCTGTGTAACCTGTATTATCTGTTTTGTCTCTTCTAAGTCTATTTTCATTTTTTGAATTTCTTGAATATCTTTTAGTCTAGCTTGTTCTAGACCCTTTTGTATTCCCCAACTAATATTTCTCTCAATTTATTTCAATTTGTCTTGTAGCTGAATTATTGTTTGGTCTTTTTGTTCGAGCATGTTTGTTAAACTGCCAACATAATATATATTTGTTGATGCTATAGCACCCATCGTACCTTCTAACTCCGTAGCAAATTATCCATCTTTAATATTCTTCCCATCTATAATGACCCTATGTTTTTTAATCATCCCCTCTCCTCTTGGATGGATTTCCTATTTCAAGATTGCTCTTCTCTTTTTATTGAAAAAGTAATCTGATGGAGGGATTTCATCCCTTGAAATTGGCTCTAGATCACTGACATATAGAGCTCCTTCATGGGGGGTTCCATAAGTTGACTGCAATGGGGTTAAGGAAGTGATAGGGCTATCGAGATCTGTTGATGTTGTTCCTCCTGTTTTTTCTGGAACATCCTTAAGGATTTCTGGGGTTGTTTCTAACTCTTTTCCCTTCTGTCTCTGATTATTTTGTTTGAGAACCCTCTTTGTCTTTGGAAAGTATCTTAGTATCCTTCATCTTGCCTTTGGTATTTTCTTTGTCCTATGTATTAGTTTCAAACCCTAGAGGAGGCCCTTCTTGTTCTGGAGGTGGGGTTGAAACCTCTCCCTGCAAACTCTTGGGTAGGAAACTTTGCATCTTACTCTGGAATGACACGAATCTGGTCTACGAGTCAGGTGGCATGGACTGTACTCTATTCAGTACTTCTTCATAGGATTTAACATCCTTAAATACGTCATCATAGATAGATGTTTCATGTTCATAAGCCTTTAGATTACAATGTATAAAATGCCTACTTATTACTTGGTAGGGGTCATACCTTTTGTGCTCAATATATACTAATTTCACTTCTTCTAATGATTCAACCTCTACCTTAGAATGGCCTAAATTTAATAAACAAAATTTCCCAATATGAACAGGGAAAGTTGGCCATGACTTCTTCTGAGCTGCTTTTAGTTCTAATCCAACACCGCCCTTTACTATCTAATGGGCTACCTCCCTACACACCAATTTGTCCGGTAGGAATTTAGGGAGTGCATGAGGGGGAATGGAACAACCGTAAACCCTAATGTAAGAAAAATTTTCCTCAATAAACCAGTCGACAAATGCTTTAAGATTTTTTGTGATTGCATCAAAAATGCAAGGGGGTTCGCATCCAAAAAATATTTTATGCATCGGAATTATAATAAAATGACAAACCTCACAAAATGCATCCTTAGCATTTTCTTCCCTAAGGGCTGAGTGATATTTTTGAATGGGTTCTAGACAGGAAATGTTCCAACTCCAATTCATTAAAGGAAAAGGAGTCACATAACCAATTGCATCCATAATGTATGCTGGCATGTAAAAGGCTTTTGGTTGTCCCTTTGATTTTTCTTCTTTGTAGTTTAATATTTCCTGTGTTAGGTTATCTGACAAAATCTTATGCCAGTTAAAACCATTTTCTTCTGAAGCTTCTTCTAAAAAGGGCACCCAATCTGCATGAAAATGGCAGGGATCTTTTTTCCTGAAAAGTCTACATAACATAATGGCTACATATACCATGGGAATCAGCTCTAAACTTTGCTAGAAACCTCACCCATTCTCTAATCATATCAGGATATGTCTGATCTGCCTCAATACATTCTTTCCTCTGAAACTCTGCTAAAAATTCAACATTAAAAGTATGTTTAGGATTTGGCGAAAGTTTATACATTACTTGTATGTGTTCTGGCCTGAATGAGCCGACGATGGCTCCTTGATCATTTAAGATGCTCCTCGTCAGGATATCGACCTTTTCCAGGGCCCAGCTGATCATATCATTGTATGCCACAAGCCGCGGGCGCGCAACGATCTTATGAAGCTCTGACTCATCTATGTCCCGACAATGATTCTCAGAATCAGGATGAGCATTCTCAAGCTCATATTCCAGCAATTCGGATATTTGAGTCCAAGATTTAATGGAGTATATAGCGTGTGGTTTGGTGTCAGAGATGATATCTCCTTCCTGTGCATCTTCATTCTTCTTCGGTGCCTTTTTTGGTGCCATGCCTTTGCGTTTAATTGAAAATCTGTCACAGAAAATGGATGAACGAGCTCAGTTAAAAATGAAAACACAAAAATTTGGATGTTCACTTTGAATATATTTAAAAGTGACGAAATTGACATAGCTGTCAGGAATTTAAGGCATTTAACACAGAAGATATATTTCTAAGATACACATTTAATGTCTGTATTTAGGCGCCTTTCAGTTTTCAAAGAAAACGAGACACTTTACTTAATCGGAAAGCGAAACATGAATGAACACTTAAAAAGAATGATTATCATTAATCATGTTTTGGAAAAAGGTTAATTAGTGCTAGTCATAGATTAAAGTTGAAAACTTTGCTTTTCGGGATTTCAGAAATCATGATGTCGATAAGTATGTTGTCGATGAAATCTGATTTCCGAAATTATGAAATTGGGAAATTGCGACGTATTAATTAAGACTTAAAACATTTTTAACAAATTAATTAATTGAGATTAAACTTTTTCGAGATTTCAGGGATCATGATGTCGAGAAGTATGTTATCAATGAAATCCGATCTCTGAAATCTTGAAATCGCGACGGTTTTCTTTTTAAAAACAAGACTTAACTCATCTTAATTAACTAACTAATCATGATTAAGGCCAAAACAGAATTAGTTTGATTTAACGTGAACTGTGGATCGGGGTTTCGTGATTTGGGGTTTCGGGAATCATGATGACAGGAGATGTGATCTCCCCGAACCGCAAATCCCGAAATTGCGACATGATTATCTTAACCCTTAACCTTTCATATAAGAGAATTAATTAATCCGTGTTTTAACTAAGACTTCAATGTTTCAGGAAATCGGGGATCGGGATTTCATGATTCAATTTGCATTGAAAAAATTTGTTTGTAGCAAACCCCGAATCCCGAAAATTCTTTAAGCTTAACCTTAAAATCGTTAGTTTTAAAACTTATCATGATTTAAATACTTTCAAATAAAAAGCATCGGGATTCTTATAATTCTTTTAAGATTTTTTTCCTTTTATTATCCAAATAATTAAACTCTTTAAAAAAGGTGTCATGTGTTTGGGATTGATAACGAAACTCGTGTTTTGTGAAAAGCCAAAACCCAAAAAAGAAAAATTTAGGCCTTAGAGATAAAAAAATTTAAGAACTGTTTCAACAATGGCTACCCACTCCACTGAGAAATGTGTAGAGCTCTTCGTTTTGAGTAGGTGATAGATCATCATGGCTACATAAAACTTATGAGCGTCTAAATTTCTACAGATGTCCCCATCATGTCTTGATTATATCATGACCACTCCTAGCGTATTGGATGAAATATTTTCTCTCGAAATCTATAAGGAATTTGGCATTGCAAGTGTATTTAGGAGTAAGGGAGAGTTTAAACATCACTTGTAGGTGTTCTGGTCAAAAAGTGCCGATGACAATGCTCCTGGTATGGATGCTAATGTGTTCCAAGGCCTAACTTATCATATCATTGTAAGGCATGATTCTCGGTCGTGCTTCTATCTTGTGCAACTCCAAATGTGTTATATGTCTAATATTAGATGTATAAGAGTGGTCGTCTTCCTCGACAAAGTCTGGATAGTTGATGATTTCATGTTTCAGGACCTCAAAAACATGCGTCCAGGGTTTACTGCCTTCCATGACTCACAGAGTAGTGTCTCATAGAACATATGGATTCGAGTTTGAATCCTCACCCACTGCGTCAAGATTTTTTTCCATTTTTTACGGAACTATAAACCTTGAGGAAACAAAGTGAGATGAGAAGTCTAGAGTTTTTTACTAGATAGAACTACTAATTGCGAGTGGTGAAAATGATTTTCAAATTGAAGTTCTTTAATTCAAAAAAAAGTTTATCAATCTTCGTATAGCCTAACCAACGAGGAATTTATTAACCTTAATGGAATTGATTGCCTGGAAATCCAAAATATTTGTTTGAAATAATTACCCTTAATCGACCAAAAATTCCATCAATATGATGGTTCACATTTGGGAGCTTTGGATGTGACAAGGTGGAAACCTCCGGAATCCTGAACCTGCAGAGGAGTTAATCTTTGCACGATTTCAAATCTTAATTAATCATGTTCAAAAAGTTTTATTAACTTCAAGTGTTTCAGAAGTTCAGACTTTAGGGGTTTTGAATATAGTAGAAATGAAATTTATCTAAATCCAAAACTGCGAAGTAATTAATTAAATCTTAATCGCGATTAACATTCAATATTAAATGCTGTATTAACTCCTTTTTACTCTTTTGAAAGGTGCAATACTTTGACATTTTGAAAATTTGGTGATTTGTGGACTCCCTCTATGTTAAACTCCCAAAGGGCCATCTCCCAGAGTGACATGACAGAGATGATTTCATTCTCGATGGCTTGCCAGAAAAAGAGAGGTGCCACATGTCACTGAGAGCATGTGAATCATCCAATGAAAATTTCAAAAATAACTACCATGTGTCAACTCATGAAAGACTTAAAAGACACATGTCCTATGACTCCTATTCATGAGTTCTTTAGGATTTATCGCGAGTTGTTACTTCGGTTTTCGGAGCTTTGAGGTTTCTATAGTTTAGACTTGTTGGAAAACCTAAAGCGCGGAGCTCCGAAGCTACTGTTAGAGATTTACCCTTTAAAAGTCAGGCGGCTGTAGAACTTCAAAGATCGCAAGGGTCACTCAATCAAATTAAGTAAACTCATCGAGCACGTGCTTTATTATTAAATAACAATAAATGAATTTGATTTAAAATTAAAATACCGTTTTCCAAAATTTTTCTTTCTTTGGGTAAAATTTTGTTCCTAAGAGGTGACAAATATAAAGCTCAAAAGTTCAAAATTGTGTGTGTTCCAATAGATACAACATAAGATATTTTGAGAGAAAACATGATGGATAGCTTTGAAAAAATGCATATAGTTTATGAATCACTTGTTACCATGGTAAAATTTTTCGATTTATGCAATTGTGTATATTATACTATAAATGTAGATATAATCATTAGATGGATCCCGCCCTATTAATATATAAATATATATATTATGGTGGGCCACCTACACTTTAGGTATACCTATTCATTGAGTTCCATCATCTATAATACCCAAACAACCAAAAGAAGAATGAAGGTGTTCCACTCAACCCACCTCCTCTATCTAGTGAGGCTCCTAGGTGAGTGAATGACAACCTATGCTTCTTCTATCATTAGTACAAAAATTCCATCATATTGACTCTATAATTGATGAGGACCTATATATGAGGTCCTAACTAAAATATGACTTTTCTACTACAATATTGTTACTATTGTTGTTACTCCCACATATGTGTGTACCAGTGCACGGTACTATACCAAAAAAAAAACCTCCATTATGATCTCTGATAGCCCATAATTTTTAGTTATAGTAAACATATACTAAAATATCCACTAAAACTTTTGTTGTCAAAGCCAAGGTTTTAAGCCAAGGTTTTAGCAAAGAGTTTTTTGATAAATTTCCCAATCTTGTAATTATTAAAAACATCCACTAGGTAGTGTTTTTCTTTTAGTGCAAGAAATTCACTCTTGGACTTGGGTTTAATTCAAAAAGTCCCTGGAAAGAGCAAAGAAGAATATTAAAAATAAACCGCGTCAATGGATAAAGATTACTGACTTTAAATAGCGTTGATGGGGTTCATGGCGACCTGGTTTGCAGGAGATATCTCCAATGCAGAAGATATCTCATATCATAGGTTTCATCTCCTCATTACCACATTGACGTTATTGGCTGAAACAAAGGAAGCGACCTCTTCTTTTCTCAGTCGAAGCTTCACACGCACGGTGGATCCGTCGGTGGAGTTGGAAGAAAAAACAATCCTGACGCCCCTTCTAGGATCATTTTGTTCTTCTTGTTTTATTAAATGCTTCTAGGATCATTTGCTTCTTGTTTTATTGAATCTCTGCGCATGTTCACAGAAGACTCTAGCTGTAATCTGGAACTAGCGCTTGGAATGCCATGATTAGAAGATCTTCCAAAGTACCTTCTATTCATATTGTTATTGTAATTGATGAATTCGTCCTCCGAGATTCGGAGAGGAATGAGATAATAGAGATGGCCAGCTATAAGCTCCGTCCTTTCTAAAAGAGGTCGAGGACCAGCAGCTACCTCAAATATTCGATGGTCCAAATAATTAAAAAACAGGACTTCGCAACTTCATCACCGTACCGTTAGCTCTCGTTATCTTTATCTGTCGACCATGACACTGGATGACTCCTCGCAGGAGCATGTTACCCATTCTGTTGATCTCTATTATATGTGCACAGGTGAAGAGTTTTGTGTATATATACACAGAGATGGGTTATGTAAGATATTCGGTGACCTAAACGCTAATTTGATTACAATGGAAGGGAATTCAGCGAGCAAGGATGACAGGTAGGTGCTTTATTCAACATTATGAGTAATTCATGGTCTTTTTTTCAAATTCTACTTTAGGAACATTCTAATTCTATCGCCATCTCCTCGTGCGTCTCCTTCAAACGGTCACATCATGCGTCTCCTTCAAATGGTCATAGACATTCTAACTTCTTTTTATTGGCAGGAATATCGTCGTGCCGGTCTCCTTCAAAATGATGGTTGAATACAATTTAATTTCCGGAGGAATCCAAGAAGATTTTAATTTTTTTTATTTGATTGGAAATTAAATTTTTTATTATAAATTACTTTTTTTTTTTAATCACCCATAAATTAATGGCTAAATTCTGTTTTGGAAAAAGTTACCTTGGTCCACCTAGCTGCTTAAGTTCCAAAACCCTTTTCAAGGGTACAATGCCACATAAGCTTACAATGCCACATCAGCTAATCTATGTCACCATAGTAATTCAAGAGAGGAAGCGAGTGTAAACGTTCTACTAAATAGTTTATTTAGATGTATAATTAAAAAATATTATGGAATTTTGAATTATAAGATAAAATTTAGAAAATAATTAATAAATTTGTTTTAGTTATGAAGAAGTAATATTCATTAATTACTAGGAAATTTATGTTCGAATAAAAAAATGCATTAACTTAAAATTAGGTATACATATTAAGTAGCACTTTATCTTGTACAAAAATATAGTTTCAAATAATGCATATTCAATATAATGGGTAAATGTTATATCCCACTATAAAACCCTAAAACTACATCCACATTACACACTACTTATGCATATGTATTACAAACATAACTAGCACAGCTGCTAACTCGTAGCTGAAAACACCGAAAGGTTAAATCCCTATTATACAAAAATATAATATGTTAAATCCCTAAAAATCGAGAGTTAGCGGCTGTGCGAGTTAGCAGCTAAAACATATTTGTTTACACTATTGGCAGCTAGCTCGATGGGATTCCTCCCCATGTTATGAACGGAAAATAATATTTAAAGGTTAAACATACTTTCATAATTTACAATTATTAACATACAGATTTGTTTAATTTACCCACAATTTATACAAACCCTAACCATACCTCTATCAGACACAATTTATACAAACCCTAACCATAGCTCTATCAAACACGATTTACACACATTAACCCAAGAATGCAAAAGTTAGAAACGGTGCTCTTGGAATTCGAATTCTTGAAATAAGAAGTTTCGCTTTTCATTTTCTAGGTGAGCCGAAACCTTTCATACAATTGGGGAATTCACTAACCAGTATAGTACGGTAATAAATGGGGAATTCACTGACCAATATGGAGGTTGTTACAGAATTGCAGGTTATATACACAAACGAATATGTAAGCTTTTGTTCTGGAACTTATGACTCGCTTTGCGTTATCAAAGACATATTACATTACGGAACGCAATGGATTGTATGTCTTTACGGGAATCCAGTGATTCTTGACAAAGGAAATTATCAATTATCTGCTCTCGAGGCTTTTAAAACGTTGCATCGAACGAAGAGATGCATTTTTACTGTTTTTAAGCTGCGGTTAGACACATGTACACCTCGTTGTTGACAAAATGGAATGATTAAATAAAGCAAAATTGTTGTGGATGTTATAGGCAACCGAACAATAGTATGAGTTTTTTAAATCCATTGTGTGTTCAATAGCTGGATCTCTACAACCTAAAAATAATTATAATAAGAACTTCAACACGGAAAACTGACAACTTTCTTCTGTCATAATCTGAAACGTTAAAGAATTGTTCGACGAAGTTAAGAATTCCATGTTAGCATAGTTTCTGGGTTGACAATGGCACTAACATGTATTGCGCAAGTACTCTTGTAGATTAGGATGCCAACATTACAAACATTAATTTGAGGCAGATAGCCTATCGATTTCAAACATGTAATAAGTCTACATAAACCCTAATTTCAATGAAGGCTTCACGCAAAACCATAATCAACCACGCCGCAAATTGCCTATGCTCTCAACAGCATACTGGCTGCACTCTTTCCTCAGGTTCCCTCCCTCTGTGGATACTTTGTGCTCATCTCCAACACCCAAATGCTAAGCCTCACCACCAGCAGCTGAAACGAAATTACTGGTAGCCCTTCGAGCGACATAAGACCAATGGCGACGCCACTGCAGCTACATGCAAAGCCTGCTCTGCACCGCCTTGAACGCCATTGAACTGAAGAGGAATAGATGGGGGAACCGAAATGAAATGCGCATTAAGAAAATGAAACGATCGTACAGGTGAGGAAAGACAGAAAATGAAATGCCTCATGTACAGTGAGAAAATGAACGGACAGTTGAGGAAATACAAACGTGGTAATCTCAAAGGTTAATCATTTAAACGTGGCAATCATATAGTGATACAATAATTCCTTAATATGATTAGGTAAATGTAAAAGAGTAAACATGTTAACGGATGCATTAAAAAATACAAGGAAGTTATGAAGAGTAAATCACATTCATTGATTTGGGAGGACGACTAAGAATATGCCAGAATCTTAAATTGTTAGCCATTAGATTAGAATTTTAGATTAAAAGGTGATTAATTGTGCCCATTGTCAATAAGTATATGCCTTTCGGCGTAATTACCACATATAACAAAGTATAAGTAGCACAAGCAAGGTTGTTATTTTGGTTAGAGTCATTGTCCATTATCGTGAAGTGTTGGCAGCCAATTCACATTTTTCTACTGTCCTTATAAGCTGCCTACACCAGTGTTTTGCAAACCTTAATTTTTCGTCGCAATTCTCAAATAAAACGACACTTTTATTTTTTGCGCTATTTGCACACTTACCTTTGTTCTTGTTTTCAAGATTGTAAGCGTGAAAACTTGGTTTTCGAAGTCGCATTAAAATCGTCACTGAATTGTCGTTATCTTGTCGATATGCCCATTGCGTTTACATTTTACTTATCATTATACAATTGGCAAGACCTTTTGATCTGTACTCATTTGACATTCTTNTAAAAAATACAAGGAAGTTATGAAGAGTAAATCACATTCATTGATTTGGGAGGACGACTAAGAATATGCCAGAATCTTAAATTGTTAGCCATTAGATTAGAATTTTAGATTAAAAGGTGATTAATTGTGCCCATTGTCAATAAGTATATGCCTTTCGGCGTAATTACCACATATAACAAAGTATAAGTAGCACAAGCAAGGTTGTTATTTTGGTTAGAGTCATTGTCCATTATCGTGAAGTGTTGGCAGCCAATTCACATTTTTCTACTGTCCTTATAAGCTGCCTACACCAGTGTTTTGCAAACCTTAATTTTTCGTCGCAATTCTCAAATAAAACGACACTTTTATTTTTTGCGCTATTTGCACACTTACCTTTGTTCTTGTTTTCAAGATTGTAAGCGTGAAAACTTGGTTTTCGAAGTCGCATTAAAATCGTCACTGAATTGTCGTTATCTTGTCGATATGCCCATTGCGTTTACATTTTACTTATCATTATACAATTGGCAAGACCTTTTGATCTGTACTCATTTGACATTCTTTGATTGATTATGTAATTTCGTTTCATGAGTGATTGAGTTTGTGATGCATTGGTGATTGGATTTACATGTTATTTGATCAATTCACTTGGCACATTGGTTATATAAAAAAGCATTGGTGTTATGGTTAAACCCTTGGTATGAATCGTTTCATACAACACTTGGTATTGGTTTCGATTCATTTGTTTGGTTTTAAAGATATGGTATAACTTTTTCTCGCGCAAATGATTAATCCACTTACCATTGATTTCATTGGTTGATTGAATGGCATAATTGTTAACACATATGCATAGTCATTTGAATAGTTATAAGGGTCGGCGATTGTACTGTGGATATGACTGTTGTGCATGGGCCAAAATAACTCCACCACCTTCGCACGATGTGTCATTAATGTCTTTCCCCCTATCCCTGTTTCACCTCTACTAGTTGGGGATAAGCCTATGAGCATTCTTCCCCTATGTATGTTGTGATTCAAACCTTGGCTCATTCACATCGCTCACCGTGTGCTCCTCCCTATGGCACCAGTGGTGCGAATTGAACCGAATGGTAGTCAAGCTCTGTTACTCTTTGATAATTCCTGTAAGGATTTACAAGATAATGATTGGCTCACGTTTATACAGAGGTTTGAGGGTTTCAATCTGTTTGTTGCATGACAATTCACCCTTACCTTTGATGGGTGTAGGGCCAAAGTAGGTGACATTCATCTTGAAATCAGTGAAGAGTTCATTAGCTCTGCCACAGGATTAGCAACCATGGGCCAGTGATGGTTTAAAAACTCTAAAGTCGACGAGGTGCCATGGCCTTTGTTGTTCGTATAAAAAAAAGTCACATCCTCTGACAAAGGTATGCCTATTTCCACGCTTAAACCCAAGTGGCACGATCTTTTGATAGTGGTTAAACAATTTGTGATCTGTGAGGGTTGGTATGGACTGGTTTTTCTTTATCACCTTCGACTGTTAATGAATTTCATGGGTTATCCATTGAACATGCCATTTTATTTTCAGCATAGTCTTTACAAAATGGCTAAGAGGTTCAAACGCATGAAAGATGACAGTAGCTTGTTTCACCATGGTTTGATTAGAATCATTGTCGTTCATCATTTAAACGTCCACGATGATAATTGGCAAGCTTTTCTATCTAGAAATGGCTTTGTTGATTCGGAGTCTGTCCAAATCAACAAGTATGTGGTAAGTGAGACTAAGGTCGGGCCACCCGTGCCTCTTCACGCCCTTCTACCCTCTCCCAAACCCTCAGTTGGCCCTGATATCGACCTACCCGACATCTTAATAGACAAGACACAGGTTGTTAAGAGGCTTGTGAGGAAAAAGGTTAAAGGTAACCCTACTGTTGACGACAAAGGTAAAAAGAATGCTCGATTGATATCGATACTTGCTCGGAATAAACCTAAACCTAGTGTTGATCAAAAGCCCATAGTCCTCAGCGAAGACTCGGACTCTGATATCGAATGCTTCCTGGCTGGAGAGTACCCTTACTCCCATGGTCTGTGCTCCGAGCCACCCTATGACTTTACTTCTAATTTACCCCCTTGCCTAAAGAACAATCCTAGCTACCCAGGGATCAAGCTACCTAATGAAACCCTCGGTGATCTGAAAAAACCCTCGACTGTCATTTTGAAGCCCGAACAAATATCATGTAACTAATGTAATGTGTGGCTGGAGCACTACTATACCGACGTTCCCTTATTACAGTCGAAAATCAAATCATTGGAAAACCAAGTTAAAGTGTTGACAAGAGAAAGGGACAAGCTCCAAGCTAATGAAAAGAAGCAGAAAACCACTGGTTCGATTGTATTTAGGAATGTTGAATCGGTTACAGCCTTCGTCAATTCCAAACTATCATAATCGAAGCTGTTTCATATTGTCCAGGTATGATTTTCAATTTTAATTTCGTTTCAGGAGTGGCTTGAATTAATATAATGAATTGATTTTTGGGTTACGGTTAGTTCTGTTCATTATTTGAAATGATTCTTTCGTAGTTTGATTATCAAAAATGGTTATGCTATGAATCCTGTACAATACATCAATATTTCTAAAATTAAATGAACATATGATTTGGTTATGTGATTTTGTCGTTCCCAGTTTAGTATAAGCAATTCATTGGTTTTGATTCAGTTTGGTTTGTTTGTGAACCAATTCTGTTTGATAGTCGATTTGGTATGATTTTAATTATTTTCGTTTTCTCTTAATAAATTCAAAACAACTCTATTATGTATTGAATTAGTATTTTCGATTGGATTTTGATTATCTTTGACCTATGCAAAAGATGTACTTGTTATTATCATGGACTTGTGTTGATTCATAACGGCTGTAACAAACACAAACTGTTTCAATTCATTTTGATTTGATTGATGCATGTCTTAGATTGATATCGAAAGTAGATTTGATACTGTTGTATTGGTTTTGATTTTTAAAAACGATTTTGTCTCTGTTGAATTCGTATGAGAAAACTTGGCTAATAGTTCAAGTAATTATTTCGTTGACTGTCAATCGATTTTGTTTGCCCCCAATTGGCATTAACAAACATTGGACAAGTCCCACATATCCTATTACGATTTCATCTGTGACAATTTACATACCAGTTTTGATTTGATTTGCTAATAAGGCTGGGTCATTTGTATATGTTTAATACAGTTATATCAATTTGAAAATGATCCTATTGGTTTCATTTGGATACGACAGTGATCTTGTGGATAGCTGAAACAACTATTTGTGTGGATTTCAATTGGTTATGAAAACGATTTCATTACTGTTCGGTTATCCAATAAGATTCTGTATACCCGAATTGGTGATAACGAATTAAACAGAGTGCATCCATCTCTGTTATCATTTGGCTTAGTTTATTCAAATTGCATACAAGTGTCAATTTGAATGATGCTTTTAGCAATCAAATAATTTTATAGTTTGAATATGTTTTTTTTAAGATTCGAATTGATTTTTAATATGATTCTGTGTTTGATTTAGACCACCTACAGAATCGCAAGATTCTATAGCTAGTCTTTAGAATTAGATTTTTATCAATTTTATCAACAAAATATCCTATTAACTTGTCCATTTTTGACCTCTTTCAGGTACATTCGAATTGCATTGGGCATGTTGTGGCAGTCTAGGAGATATTTGTCTGTTGTAGTTTTTATTTTAGGTTGTTTTTTTAGTCAGACTTGGGATATCATCCCATATTTTTTGTAAACTATTTTGATGATTCCCATAGGGCTGTTTGCCCTATGGGAGGTCTTTAAATACTTTTTATTTTTTTTAATAAGCATCATCATCCTCACTTGTGGGAGAACCAGACTATGGATTTATGATTCAGACTGAGACGAAAGTTGATGTCTTGTAACAGCTTTCGCTTTCAATATATCAAACTTTTGTTTCAAGTTTTTGCATATCAGTTGGCAATTAATTATCGACTACTTTAGCTATCATAATTCTTTGCATGCTGATGTGATTTGATTTATATGCTGTCTGTATCTGATCTCTCCTATATTTAAAGTACAACAATTACTTTGTTTCAGTTAATGAATGACAGATTTCTCTTCTTTGTTAATTGAATCATTTTGTATAGATCTTTGCATACAGATTTATCTAACTATGAAGATTTATAAATCATAAGGTTGCTATAAATTTTTATGTCTTATTTGTCCTGTAATTATATTTGAAGAGAATAGTTGCTTCTAGTTTACGAGAAGCTCGTGGATAATCTGGTGCGGGTTTCCTCCCTCCGATCAGCTAAGACAATCATCGCATACATAGGACAAACCTGGAGCATTACTTCAGGTCAGTTTGCTATTTAGTGTTTAATAGTTAATTTGTTAGTGCAGTATAAGTAGTTTAGTTAAATATATGTATAGTTTAGATTCGTAGTTAGAGTTATTATTTTAGTTGCTTAGTTTAGTTAGTTTTATGTTATTTCTTTTTTCATAAAATTATAAAATCAAAAAACAATAGTCTCACTGTCTTAGGACATATTACAAATGAGTTTTTCAAGTTTTCATTCAAATCTGTAATTTGTAAATGTTGTATATTTGTAAATTAATTTGACTCTATTAGTAATAGAACATTTGATTTTATAATATTATAGTTGTGTAGTATTAGATAGTAAATTGTATATATAAATAGTATAGATTTGTTTATTAGTTTGTTTTAATAGTTATTTTTAGTTAGATTAGTTAATTTAGAGTAGTTTTCTTTTGTTTTCTTATGAATTAGATTGGCTAACGGAGCCGCTAAACCCGTCAGGGTGGGTTATCCCAAACGGCTTGGGTTATTTAGACAACCCCAGACCGGATTCACTTTTCCAGTTGACGGGTGGTCAATTTCGCCCTTCAACAAATGGCACTAGAAGGAGGGCCTGAAATTAATTAATGGTATGAGGTGGTCGCAAGACTCCTCCACCACCTAATCACTCACCTATAGTGACAAGAAGTTATTTGAACGATAATATTCCCCCTCAAACAACAACCACATCAACCGACGATCCATGGGTCACAGTTGAGCCAGTAACCCCAAATCCTATAGGTGGTGACATACAAGATATTGTCCGCCAATCTCTCATAAGAACACATAGTGCCTTAGCCCGTTTGAGGCAACCAAACCGTCCATTGGACCAACCTTTAGATTTCTCTGATATCAGGGAACAACTCGGAGGCACTAACCTCACTGTCAACCCTACAGATCCAATCCTGACTCCTGCTGCAGGGGGATCTAGAATACCTCCTTCACCACCTCCATCATATCCTTCCTCTTTTGGAGGAGATTCCTCTGATGAAGGCAGTTCCTCTTCTCATCCTTCCACACCCACTACGCCAATGGAAAACTTGAACAATCTTTCTAGACCTTGGCTCGACCAGGATGCTGTAGCTATACCTGGAGCTCAACATCCCTTGCCTAAACACCCAGAGAAATGGCTTCCCAAGTTTGACCCTGACTCAAAACAAATCGCTGAAGATCACATCAAAAAGTTTATGTTAGCCATAAGACTCCGCAATGTCTAACATGAAGACATAGTCTGTAGGTTGTTTCCTTATACCTTCGAGGGAAATGCATCTACATGGTACTTTGCCCAGCAACCCCATACCATCATGTCTTGGGAAAAGTTCGAGTCATGCTTTTTGGAAAAGTTCGGAGACGATAAGCCTCCAGAAGTCCTAGTCATGGATCTTTCTAACTTAAGAATGAACCCAAAAGAGAAAGTTAAAGACTTCAATCAAAGATTCTTAACACTTAAAAACCGAATCCCTGCAGATTCCATGCCCGCCGAGAATCTCATAATAGCATACTGTACTAAAGCCTTGCATCAAAGTATAGCTATTTGGGTTAAACGATCAAATAAATCCATGTTGTTAGAAGCCTTCGAGGAGGCCAGCCAGATTGAAAAAGACATACTTAGTCTTAAAGACTCTACTAGCAACGAAATAGAGACTAGTTCTTCTTCCAAAAAGAAGATCGAAATCCTCCCCAAACCTACTCAAAGTAAAGCAAAACCTAAAAGCTCTAGTTTAGAAAACTTAACTAAAGTTGTTCAAAAACTGTCAAATCAAGTTATAGACTTGAAAAGGATGACTGAAGAAACTTCCTTGAGCAAAGGACCTTACAGGCCCCTGTTTCAGAAGCCTTTTCCCACCAATCGACCTAATCCAATCACTAAGGATCTTAATCTAGAAATTCTCCAATGTGCCCTTCAAACAATTCTAGAAGCCCAAGATAACTTGATGCCTCCTGAGATTCCCGAGGAGGTAGTTGAACAAAAGACAGTTCAAGAAGAGGAGTCTTCTCCGAATATTTTTGGACATTTCTCGGATAACATCTTTCAAGCTAACTTTGAGATGGTTTGACGCCAACCTGCCCCTCACAGGCACGGTCGCCTCACCAGGACCACCAATTTCCACGGCCCGAAGGGTCCAAGTCTCTCCTTATTCCCCTCGGGAATTACTTACCCACAGGAACACTATTGTGCGGTTCTTCCCTTGAGAGACCGGGTGATCGGATCTCGCGACTTCGCAAATCCTGCAACCAGAAACTGGATGCTCAAATTCCCGAGACCCGATGCTCCTGGTCAACGTTGACTTTCTCTCGGTATGTCGGGACCTCGCGCTATCGCGACTCGCGACTAGCGTCCCTATACCTTCGAGTTCTCAACCCCCGAGACCCGAAGTGCCGAGGTGCCGAGAATCGGAATCTCGCGACCTCGCGCTCTCGTCACTCCCGAGATCAGACTTGAGGCTCGCCGCTCCCGAGATCCGATATCCCGAGATCACTTGTCACATCATCTGATTTGACGCATCCCATGCAAGACATTTCAGGACGTCGTGCTCTCGCGTTCTCGTGATCTCACTCTACGAGAAACAAGGATCTTCTGTCGCGAACTCCCGATACCTCTGATCTACAAGTCGGGTCGCGACCTTAGTGGTTCTCCACGACGAGACAAGTCGTCGATTCTCTTCCTCTTGAAGAGGTTCTTCGTTCACCACCTTTGTTCTGTGAGACCTCCGCAGGGTCGACTTCACAGCAAAACCAAAAGGGACTATCACTCCTAAGCTTTGTTCTTCTGACTCCTTCAGAGAACTTTCACGCACTCTACGCACCCTTCAACCTTCAACCACCCTCCAAGTGTTGAAGTTCTTCTGGGTCCTGTGCACTCACGCCTGCAACAACCTCGCCCCTTTCCTTCTCAGACTTGCTACTGAGATTCCACGTCCAACCTGCACTCACCTGCAAGGCTCGAACAACCCAACACAACTCTGGGCAAAAGAG
>SNQJ01S0017614.1:75696-87059 GCA_010110895.2 Picea sitchensis | reverse complement strand
TACTATTACTTTTTAGTTTCTTTTAAATGTTATGGACGTGTCATTGATGTTATCTTTCATCAATACGGCAGATGTCAAGTGATTCTGAACTGTTCGTTGGGTATGTAGACGGTTCTAGTTGGCAAACTCAAAGGCTTGCCTCCGCAGCTTGGGTAATCCTTACACCTTGGGACCAGTTGTTATCTTCAGGAGGTATATCCTTAGGTGACACCACAAATAATGTCGTCGAGTATAGTGTAGTTATTGAGTTGCTTCGTGATGCCTTGTCATTGGGTATCTCTCATCTCCGGGTCTATCTCGATGCTCAACTGGTTATGTCTCAGTTAAACAGAGTATAATGGGTTCATGATCCAACCTTACACCAAAAAATCCTTAGGGTACGTCTCTTAGAACAAAACTTTGATTATATTACATATTTTCATGTTCCTAGGAGATTAAACCAAATTGCAGATACTCTAGCTAATCAAATTTTAGATTGGCATATTGTGCACATATGAAAGAACATTGACATAAGCATGTAAATACATTTTTGCACACGTGATCCATAAGACACAAAATATAAAAAAAAACATATATAATATCATAAACTAACCAGAGTACATAGATGGATGCAAGCGCCTCAAAAATAGGACCAATAACGAGTCACGGGGCTTGTGCCCTCAAACAATATATACAAGTAGTGCTTGTGGCACGTAAAAAGTCTAAATAGCTTTAGGGCATATGGGCCCTGTTATACTGGTCCACAAGATGGGCTAAACACCTAAACAATTGGACCCACGTCTGAGGTGCCCCCACTACATGAGGTTGCATGGATGGCGGCAGGTCCTCAATCTCTGCCATTGGGACTATGCGAGTGAGTGCAGCAAAGTTCCGCTCAACTCGTCTAAGAACCCTCTCATCCTCCCTAGCTAGGAGGTCTCCTGCTACTACTAGCCCCCTGGTATCGGTAGTTGTGGCTCCTGGCCGAGGACAACGCCTATTTCGTGCATAATCGGCAGGTCTCACTTGTCCCACATCTTCATGCAACAAACATATATTCGTCAAATACTCTGGCATATAAAAAAATGATATATATAACAAAAATGACATAAAAATTACATATACAACCAAAAAAAACTACAAAGGTGGAGACTTAGCCATCTCCCCTCGCTCCTCACCAGGAGGCACGGGTATCTTAGGACCTCTTGAAAAGTCTATCCCTGCATATGGGTAATCCCCGATCATAGGGATCTACCGAGACAGCCATGCAAAAAAGTCATCATCAAAGAACTCGTTGTTCCTTCCGCCACCCTGTCGCGGCAGTAATACTGGCCATCTACATATAGCAGGAAAAGAGGCCTGATGTCCTCGTACCACTTCCTGAGGACTAATGCTCGGAACTCTCTCGAAAAAGAATGAACACAAAATAGTCTCGAACCCAAAGTTCCTCTGTGTCCGCTGACGGAAATATGTCAATTGCCTCTTCATACACTCCAATAGTGTGGTAATCCAGTCAAAAAATTTTGCATTCAAGCACTAGATATCACAGATCATCTGTGCACGAGACGCCTGATGCAAGGCTGCTGAACCGGTAATCCGCCCAATGAGCAATAATATCTCTTGTAGCGATAGGTTAGTGATCTTACTTATGGGCACCTGGGAGCTCAAACGATTTGTCCCAGCCTCACAGTGCAGGGCTATCAGTTCCGCTATTTTATGCAGCCCCGATGGAAACGTCTTGAAATTGATTGGTTCCCCTCTCCTTGAGAGGTAAGTCAAAAAGTAGATATCCTCAGTGGTGGGCACTAGTGATTGCCCCTCTAGCATGAAGGCCTCTGTATTAGGGTGCCAATAGTCAACCAAGGCATTTAGTAGCCTCAGTTGCACTCACATAAACAGACATAGGAAGAACCTTAGCAAACCACATTGCATCAACGCAGCCATGACATTCGGATCTCCTGCAACCAACTCACTAACTTCTTCATGCTCCCTTTCCCTCGGTGGACATACATCATGCCAACATAAAAACGTTCAGGAGGGTGAGTGAGTGTTGTTTGGTTCTTTTTATCTATAAAGGGGGGTCCATGCGTGCTTTCTAGGTGACAGTTGCATGTACACGTGGGCATGTTTTACTCTGCCCAAGTGTACATGCAGCCTATCCAGAGACAGCCTGTGTGGACCTAGGGCTGACCTTTTAAAGGCCGACGCCCACCCAAAACATGAAATAAAAAACCAAAATAAAGAATGGAATAGCTAGATGGGGGAGTTTGTACTTACTTGGTCCAGACGAAAGTTTGTTTTGTCCACTATAGCTCCCGGAATCATTGTTTTTATCAAAGTGGGTCTTTTGGATCCACAGTCAATTTCGAAATCAGCAATGGTGATAATGAGCTACCAGCTTCTATTTATAGACTTTTTGACCTTTTTTTGTCACTTTTTTGGACTCCCTTATCATTTTCTTTATACCAAAAACTATTTAGAGTGATTCAGGAGTTATATGGGAGGGATTTGATCAGGTATTGGGACATTTTTTTTGAGTTTTGAGGAAATTTTGACGGTCCATGAATTTTTTTTCCAAGAATCAACTTGAGCATATAGGTTAGGTTACTACCCCGACTTTTGTGTCTCGTTGTATTTTTCCTCTGCCATAGGATCGATCCCATCAGGTTGTGACACAGAACCATCATATCTTCTTTAGAAGTGTCGCAACTTGGTGGTATATCTTACCAGAACATGGATGCCCTAGGTAGGTCCTGGTTGCATTATGTTGTCCATGCCATCTCTAAAACACTGTAGGCTTGGGAGTCCTTATAATCCTTCCTGAATATGAGTTTGAGCCTCATTTGCATGATTCTTCTTCGCTCTTGATCTCACCCTCAGGACTCCCAAAAAATAACGGGTCTTCTTTTAATCCATTTTCAGACCCTCTAAACATGAAAAGATTGTTGAGCGATCTTGTGGCCTTTCATGCTCGTTAAACTGAAATTTGAAGTCACGTCTGTCCGGCGGTAGTTTACCCCTTTTTTGGTCCAGACGGTCAACTATATGAACAAAGGTATACTCTATGGAACTTTCGTTCTTTAGAAGAGTACTCTCAGGTATAATTTTATCCCTTTTTGGGGCTTGAGGGACTAAAATTATGAAAAAGGAACCCCCACGGAGTCCATAGTTAAGCTCTTTTCAGACTCCCTAAAATTGAAAATATCATTGAGTGACCTTATTCTTTTACACTCGTTAAATTGGTCCAAAAGAATATTCCTGATGGAGTCCATAGTTAACCTTTTTTTAGACTCCTTAAAAATGAAAAAATGGTCGAGTGATCTTGTCTTTATCACACTCGTTAAAATGGTTTTGAATAGATGTCTTGTCGATGCTAGTTTACCCCTTTTTCGAACTGACTAGACTATATTCGAAAAAGGTACCCCAATGGAGTCTCCTTTTATGTTTTTTTAGACTCTCAAAATATGAAAAACCACCGAGCTTACCTTCTCTGGGCTCGTTAAACTTACATCAAAGGACGTTACCATTGTGTGTTTTGTTAATTGCATTTGTATACCTTCTATGCCAGCCTAGTAATAGTTTGCTTCTGCATTTTAACACCCTTGGCCCCTGGAGGATTTTTCCTGAGTATCATGATTTTGAACATCAGTATTTCCCTTGTGCCTTGAACTTGTATGTTTGAAACACTCGTTCCTCCTTTGTAACGTAACATTCCTTTATTTGTTTTCCACAATTATTGAAAAGAACAAAAAAAACTCAAATATACCCCAAAAAGAGGAAGGGAAAAGTATTTTCTTTATTGGCAGCATAATGGGTCGCCCTTGGATAAAGCACATATGTTTGTTTGTTCATCAGACTATGGGATGTAGTACGACCTTAGGAATCTTTTCTCGCTATATAGAGTTGTGTCCTCCACCGTTTTGTTATCCTTCCAAACATATGGAGAGTTTGCATTGCCTCCTCCTTTGTAGAATTATGATTAATTCCATGTTGCCTGAGTCTCATCATTTATCGTGCTATTATCCAAGGGAAGTTTGTAACCAAGCCTGATTCGTCCCCTCTGCAATATGTCTCTTGTCCTCATACCTGTCCATCCTGAACATCCAATTAAGTCCTTGTTCGAAATCATTGAAGCCTTCATTCTGATCATCAAGATTATCAAGTCCATGACCGACAAGCCATCGAAGACCTCTGGGTAGTGCAATCGTACTCTCATATGACACTCCTACCTGAGTTTTGAAGATTTTGAAGTTGTTTCTCGAGCTCTGAAGATCTCATATCCAGCCATTAGGTCGAATCAGCTTCTGGAAGATGGATACTCTATATGTATATCTTTTTGATTTCGAGATGTAGCTCCGTTGTGTATTGTTCGTGACTACTCTTTATAGTTATTTGACATGGATCTATAGTGTATTTGATTGGTAGCCATGATTCTATTTTATCCCGAGCATGGGTATGCCCACCTCAGTGAGACACGTGTTATTTTGCAGACGACGCCTTCTGGTTCCTGATCCTTGGGCTCAATCATTCGACACATCAGTAAAGTTTGGTAATGTATTTTGGTCATCGGATGCTCTTCTGGCCTCACACATTAGGGGGCATCTGTTATAACCCTAAATTGCACCACACATGCTTACCTGGCATCAGGCCATCTCATATCCTTTCTTTGCCAAAGCACTGTTGAAAAACTCTTTGAAAATCCTCTTTTATAAAGGCCCACATGCCCTACTCCATTACTGCACACTTGTACACGTTGGCTGACCCAAAACAACCCACGTGGATCGACAAAATCACGACAAAAGGAAAGTTGTTGATGGAACACAAAAGCTATGGGTGAGTTAACTGAGACTCCTGGCCATGCATGGCCGAGGATTCGTCCAAATACCTAGGTCCTTCTAGCCTATAAAATAAGGGGTAGGTGTCCCATTTGGAAGGAGGAAAAATATAGCAAAAAAACTATGCCCATTTACGTATTCCCATTGTCCCAACCCTTTAGCCTTTCCTTGTGCCAAAGGAGATTCAAAGCAATGTAGTTGAAGGCTAGAAGAAGAGGAGCCTAGGATCAGGTTCAAGGAGCGGTGGTCGGTCTCAACTTTTGTAAGTTGACTCATTCAAAGTAATAAAGAAAATGATTTTCCCATCCCAATTCATGAACTTTTATAGTTTGATTAGTATATGTTTGGATTTCTAACCCATTAGTATATAAGTAGGATGCATGCATAGTTTTTACTTATCTTGGATGCAAGTCAACTTTGGAAGGAGTATTGCGAACAAGTAATCAAGAACAACGGAGGATCGACATCAAACGTTGGGAACGAGGTAGGTTGATCTTTCCATGCATTTACTAAGAAAAGAGGATTTAAATATAGGGATGAAGGTAGAAAGTAGTTTCTCTTCAGTCATATCTTCATGCAAAGTCTGAACTCTATTTGCTAGTCCATAGGGAGATTTCCCTCACAACACCAAGGTAAGAAGCTCCCCCCTATGGATCCCCCTAGGTTTGTCAAGAAGCTCAATTCAATACCTGAAATTGATATTCCCCCGGACCATCCAATGAGGGTAGTAGTTTCCCTGTTAGAACGAGGACTCTTTGGACAATTCATGGGGCTTTGGCGGTTAGCCCGAACCATGGACAATTGGATCCAAAGGAATTGGAGACCATTGATAAAAAATAGTGTAACCATCTATGAGGTGGGAAGAGGATTCTTAATCTTTGGATTCATTTCTCAGGAAGATAGGGATCTCATCTTCAGGAATGGGTTGTACTTTATCAGCACTCAAGGGATTTACCTGAATCATTGCACTCCTAGCTTCGATCCAGCTCTAGAATTTCCCAAGGACGTTCCAGTATGGGTCAGGCTACCCAATCTACCAATCCACTGCTGGAACCCCTCCTCACTTCAAGAAATCAAGAACAGGTTGAGACAATACATCGACAGAGCGAACCCTAGAGACCAATACTCATGTTCACGAATCTCTGTGGAAGTCGATCTGAAGGAGGGTCTTCCTAAAGTGATCAAACTCAAGGTCGGTGACTGGTATCATTACCAGAAGCTAGACTATGAACAACTCCCATTCAAATGCAGGGGATGTCATGAATATGGACATTTCCATAGGAACTACCCTAAAAACCCAAACATCGAGAAAGAAAGTGGAGAAGGATGGAAACAACCAAGAAAAGGAGGATCCAACTCCAAAAATAAAGGCCTAAGGAATAAAAAGACAGGCCCCACACAACCCAGGGACCCAGGAAATAAATCAGACACAAGGGCAGAGAACACCTTCAAAATATTGGCTCGGGAACCTGCAAAGAAAACAACAGAAGAAAACACACAAGAGGAATCCCCAACCAAAGATACCCGTGAAAATCCAACCCCCAAAGTTAGAGAAACTCACTCACCAGCAGAGGAAGAAGAGCAATGAAAATCACCCCCAAAAAAGGATGCAATACCAAACATAGAGGAAGGTGAGGTCTCGTCAGATAGCGAGTACGAAGGTGCAAGTGATGCCCTGGCCACACCAAAGAAAACAGGAAGAGTAGGAAATCTAAGAAGGAAGAAAGAGACAAAGAAACCTACAAAGATGTCCTAAAGGGATCGCAACCTACAATCAAACAACTAATCAATGTCAAACAGACAAGGAAGCACTCCAAGGCCTCCCAAGGAGGCCATTCATCCCCCCAAGGTAAATAATGAAACTAACTTCCTGGAATTACAAGGGATTCAGAAGCAAAAGGAAAGAAGAAGCACTTAAGGACATCATAAGAGCCTCCAAATCAGATATCCTACTCCTCCAGGAGACCAATATGGACAACCAAGACTTACTCAAAGAAACAACTATCAACTATCCTATGGAGAATAAGCCAAGGAATAGAAGAAAATACAAGAGGTGCCTCAGGTGGGTTAGGCACCCTGTGGAACACTATGACGTTCGATCTGATCAACTCTAAAACAAGCATGCAATGGATCCACAACAAACTCCTTCACAAGGCAATGGGTCGACTAGTAAGTCTCTTCAATATCTATGTACCACACCTGTTAATGGAAAAAGGAAAGTGTTGGGAGACCCTAAAAGACTATTTATTGCAAAATGATCTACAAAATATCATTATTGGGGGGGATCTAAATGTGACCCTAGCTTTAGATGAAAAAAAAGATGGCTCCATTGTGCGAGACCCAACAAGAGAGTGGGTGGAAGATCTAATTTTAGATTGGGATCTAGAATATATCAAGCCTACTAAAGGAAAATACATGTGGACAAAGAAAAGGATAGGACTAGGGCATATAGTAGCCAAGCTAGATAGATTCCTCGTCCAAAGCTCCTTCTTTCTTCTGGGCCTCACTCCCACCTCTTCGATCCTTCCTCACAGTGTGTCAGATCACAAGCCCATCCTCTTAGAAACTTCGTATGACATAAACCATGGGCCCATACCTTTCAGATTTATCCCAACTTGGCCCCAAGACAAAGACTTCCTAAAGCTAGTGACCAAAGTCTGGAATGGCACAGTAAGAGGCTCGACCTTCTATGTGTGGGAAGAAAAACTCAGAAGATTAAAGTCAGGGCTAAAAAATTGGATAAAAGGTCAGGCAAATCCAATTAAAACTTGTTAAGAAGCCCAAAAGCAGCTAGGGAGCCACCAACTAGAAATGGAAAATCAGGAGATCACCCAAGAATGCTTACAACAAGAAGACCATCTACAAAGGCAATGGCACAAATCTTTCCATGAGGAAGAAAATTATTGGAGACATAAATCCATAAGCCTTTGGCTGGAAGCAGGAGATAGAAACACGAGCTATTTCCACAAGCAAGCTCAGGCAATGAAGCAATTTAAAATAGTAACAGAAATTCAAGTTCAAAATCAAACAATCATGGATCTGGAAGGCATTAAAGCAGCGACAACTGAATCCTTTGAAGAACTCTATACTGAAATGCAAAGGAATAATATAGACCCCAAAGAGTACCCTCTCTCCCTTATCCCAAAACTCATCAAGGAATACATCAACAACAGCCTAACTAAGGAAGTTACTCAACAATAAATAAAGGAGGCACTGGACCAAATGAATCCTGACAAAGCCCCAAGCCCAGATGGCTTCACAGCAATATTCTACCAGCAAATCTGGGATATAATAAAATCAGATCTACTGAAGTTGATCCAAAAATCTCAAACTTGCAGCAAACTAGGAGGTGGAATGAATTTGGCCTTCCTGGCATTGATTCCGAAAGAAAAAGGAGAAATCAGCTTTGATAGATTTCGTCTAATCTCCCTCTACAATAAAAGCTATAAAATCCTCACAAAAATAATAGCCAATAGAATCAAAACAATTCTTCCTATAATCATCCTTGAAAACCAACGAGGATTCATCAAAGGCGGATGCATAGTAGATAACATCATCCTAGTGCAAGAGGCCCTGCACTCAAGCATCTAGAGGAAATACAAAGGTATGATAAAAAAAATTGATCTCGCCAATGCTTTTGATAGAGTAAGACATAATTTGCGAACAACACTCTGCTAATGGGAGGTGTGAGATTACAAACAACAAGGAAATTCAAGAATGAATTAGCAGCTTACACAGAAATCTCAGGAAGTGTCATAAACCCTACTAAAAGCAAGATCTATGGTTGGAATATAATGCCGAACGAAATGTTGTATATCACCAGGGTACTTGGAATGGAAGGCTGTACCAAATGGGATGCCTTTAAATACCTGGGAGTCTCAATCTACAACTCCACCCCAAGAACCTCACATTGGAATTTGATGATTGACAAGATAAAGAACAAGATAACTTCCTGGGGAGTGAGCTGGTTAAATCTGGCAGGTAAAGTGTTCCTAATCAAGGCCATTCTTTCCATCATTCCAATCTATCAAAGCTCTTTTCTTTTGGACCCTACCTCCATAATACAAAAAAATTAAGCAATGTTTAGAAATTTCCTATGGGAAGGTGGGAAACAGTTAGGGAGAAAGCTGCCTCTAATAAGCTGGGGAAAAATCTCTAAACCAATCCTGGAAGGAGGTCTCAACTTCAAAAATGTACATGTTCAAAATCTGGTGCTAGGGGCAAAGATGCTTTGGAACCTAACCATCGGGAAGCCAACGTGGAGTAAAAAAGCGTTATGGAAAAATTACTTTAGGGGTCCAAGGGAAAGATGCATATACCGCCCAATTTTGGAGAAAAGAGGATCCCCAATCTTCTCGCTCTGTCAGAAGACTATGCCCCATTTCAGATCTCATCTCACTTGGGTGCCGGGCAATGGGAAAAAAATCAATATTTGGCAGTACTCAATCATGGGATATCCTCCCATTAGGTTGATATAGGATCTGGATCGACTCAAAGAGTGGATGGTCACTCAAAATTTAAACGCTCTTTGGGACATCTCAATTTGGGGGAACGATGAGTACAATATGTGGCTAAGGTGGGGAATTGTTAACAACCCCCCTGATTTAGAAGAGGAATGGGATGCCCTGAAGCTCTGCCTCCAAGGTAAATCCCCACTCAAAAAAATGTAAAAAGACAAACGAGGTTGGGGAACAAGCTCAGGTACATACACCACTACAACAGGGTATCAGCTCACAAACTCCCACCACAATGTCCCTCCAAACCCAACAATTTGGAAATAAATTTGGACCTCCAAGTCCATCCTAAAGATTGACATGTTTATTTGGACTATGGCTCACATTAGCATTATAACAGGAGAAAACATAAGAAGAAGGGGGTGGGAAGGCCCCAATAGATGTCGGCTCTGTCTTCAAGAAGAAGAAACCAAAAACCATCTTCTACTAAACTGTTCCTACTACAAAGAAGTCTGGCAGTTGGCTTTGGGATTGCAGAGTGTCTTCATCACACCCCAAGATATGAGCAACCTTCTCCAAAATTGGGATTCCTTCTGCCCTTTCCAGACTGATAAAAAAGGCGAAATATACACTCTGTGGAGAGTCCTCCCCAAATTCATCCTCTGGAAAATATGGCTGGAATGAAACAATAGAATTTTCAGGGAACTCAAAATAAGTCCATCCCAAGTTGCAACCAAGATACAAGCCTATTTTGGCGAAATCACTCCCTACTTTTGCCAAACAAAAAATTATAGCGTTCTAGAGTTGGAAGAGGAGCAATGGTTGGCGCAGTTTAAAATTCAAGACCAGGGGGGAAAAGAGGACAACAACTCTGGCCAAGAAGCCTGGGAAATATGAAAGGAGAAACAAGATTTTGAAGACTGGAAGACAAAGGAAAAGAAACATATTTTGTCCTTTGACGAGGCCTCCAAAGGGAACCCAGGCTTGGCAGGTGGAGGAGGGATTCTAGAAAGCCCCACTAGATCAATGAAGCTAAGATTCGCTTGGGGGCTCATAACTAAAATTAACAATAGAGAAGAAAACCTAGCCCTCTTGCAAGGGCTCATTCAAGCAATCAATCATAGCGTTCAAGATTTGGTAATAATTGGGGACTCTTGGATAGTAATCAAAGCCTTAATCCACCAAAGCAAACTCAAAAATTCAAAACTCAATAACCTCATGGAGAAACTCCAATTCCTCCTTGGGAATTTTCGGTCTTAAAAGCTTTACCATATCTTACAAAACCTAAATGAGAAAGCAAACATCGAGGCCAATAAAGGATTCCTCTTGACTACTGGAACCATGCAACTTAATGGAACAATGTCCATAGTGGATCTTCCATGACTCTAGGGAGAATTCCCATAAAAAAAGTAAAGCCATGAGCTGGAAAGGGAAAGTCAGCATGAAAGAAGGATTTGAGAAAATCCAAAGCACAACAGGACAAAGGTGCTATAGGACAGTGCAAGTGGATAAAAGGTACAACCCAATGCATCATTCGGTCGTTTATTTTCTTTGGGGAGGAGATAGAGCAGCAGGTCGCCCATCACCTTTAGATCACGCGAATCGTTTAGGGGATTCGACTTGGGAGGAGACTGAGCTTAAATCGGGTAGAGGAACTCAGCCCTCCATACCAAACTCACGTAGAGATAACCAAGAATGAATTCATCCCAGCTACGAGAGGATCGAGCGCAACAGAAGGTCGTAAGGAGAAGAGAAGAAGTCATCAAAGATGGCTTCCATCTCGAGAAGCAAGCCAAGAACAGAAGAAAGGCTGCACACAATGGACATCTCTCTAGAAAACTTAAAGCAAATGATGAACTACCAGTTGGACTTTCTTCAAAATATGGACATAGACGCAGGAAGAAGATTGGAGATGCTGGAAGGGGACATTACGACCACAAAATTTGAGATCACTGAGGAGCTCGAAAAACTCCATAAAGAAATCAAGGACCCTAAGAAAGAATTTGAGACTAGAATCACCCAGCTAGAGGAAAAAAAAGCTCAGCTAAATAATGAATGGAAGCGAGGTCCAGAGAAGTAAATCAACATTTCAAGT
>SNQJ01S0017614.1:25828-59595 GCA_010110895.2 Picea sitchensis | reverse complement strand
ACCTATATAGTATAATTTAAATCCCCCCCCCCTCTAAGAGTCACTCGACATTTTAATTCTATAACTCCTCTATACAGAGGCAGATTTTCGCCCGTGAATAGTCAAAACGACCAAGGCGAAGTCTAGAATGCATCCATGACATTCGTCTCAACAAATTCAACCCAGATTTCTAGTGACATGTCCCAGAGTTACAGGGACTCATTGTTGGCCCTATAAGCATGCCCCAGAAGGATACCTAATTGGGGGCCTTCGAGGCCAAATTTGGCCAGGTGGGGAAAACCCATTTCAGCTACAGGTATGCAGGCTTGTAGCAGCCTGTCAATTCTGGTGTCCAACCCAGAATTTTTGATCCAGATTATTTTCGACATGAAATGAGAATGGAGATATAATAAAGAAATGCACAGAGATATCACAGATATTCAATAATATAACATAAATTTATCAGAGATGCAACCATAAACACAGATAGACAGTAATACACAATTTATATTAATGAAAAAAATGTACAAAGATGGTAAAATACAGAGTGAAAGACTCGCTAGAATGGTGACAACTTATCTCTGAGAAGAGATGTTACGACTACTCGCATTCACAAGAAGATGATTACAATGAGGCTCTGAAGGCCTTTTTACAATAAACAAGAATGCTGAAAACTCTAGACATCCTAACCCTAGAAGATGAAGCGCCAAAAGTCATGTGGGCCATGCTTGGGTAAGTTAGTTCATTAACTTCTCGGGGTTGTAACGTTTGCATACGATCTCCGTTTTAGGCGTATGATAGCCCGTTGGAAAGGTATCTTCGAGGAGATTCATTTTGGACCCTCAATCATGCCATAGGTTATCACTAAAAACCTCGATCTCTAAAAACCTTCATTTGGGCCCTCAAATTGGCCCCAAAAGTTTAAAACTGCTAAAAATAGTAAATTGCCAAAATAGCCAGAAAATTGTTTTGAGCCAATCGGAAAAGGTAGCTAGCCACTGATATCCACCTGGATCAATTTTACCCCAACTTCAAATTTTTCCCTGATCAATCACTCGGTCGCCTCCTTCCGTGTACCTTCCTAGGGCCATACCTTACTCATCCGGAGTCGGATTTGCGCCAAACGAAAGGTAGTGGAAAGATAGCAGACAAAGCTACAACATGGGCATAGTAAAGACCATTTTTTTGGCTGTGACTCTCAAGCTTCATGCCCAAGGGGTCTCTTCACCAAAATGGGCCCAAATCGAAGCCATGCTTTTACCAACTCACAGGGAAACTTATAGGCAACAAAGGGGGGGGGCATAATTAGGTCTGAAAAGTGCCTTAACAATGAGAATTTCCTTACTTACAAAGGCCAAAGCCCAAAGTCGCCTTGCCCTCTTAAGCAGCTTAGCGAATTCCCCACACCTTGGGGCTTCATCTCGGTGGATCCGACAGCCATGGATCATCGAGCATTGTCCTAAACCACCTCCCCTATAGCTACAAAACATGACAACAATGAAAGATCCTTTGGGATGGCACAAATCCCAAGGAAAATGGTGATGTGGCATATCAAACATTGTCATTTTATGAAAAATGACTTTTCATAATATGAACTCTCGTGTGATTTACTTTTTGGCATGTATTACTATGTAATTGAAGGGTCAAGTCAAATTTGATTTGATTCCCTTTTTGGATAAGGTTCCCTTTTAGGATAAGATTATTTTTAGATAAGATTACTTTGCGATAAAGTTACTTTTTGTAAAAAGACAAAAGTACTTTAGGGATGGTCCACTTGTCACTTTTCCAAAAGTGACAAGTGTCTTGTGACCTAACCCTAAGCCTTCACCTCTCCTTTATAAATAAGAGGGTTGGCATTGTAAAAGAGGAGGATGAATATAGTAACAAAGCTCTGTTGAAATTTCCAAGACTCTTTGTGTCTGTGATACTTGTTAGATTTTAGCTGTTGGATGTGTCAGTTGTTGGTTCAGTGTTGAGGGGTAGGGGTAAATTATTTTTATGTTAGTTATCTCTAGGGGGGATTGGTTAACTAGGTGTTTGTTGTTGCTTCCTTGGGTTTAACTTGCTTACTTTCGATTTAACTTGCTTACTTTCATCTTCTAACAGCTTGGTTTATTTTGTTTAATGTGTTTTAGTGCAGATTTTATGAAGTATTCAATTGTTTTCATCCTTAGCTAGTGGCTGGGAGTCGTAGGGCCCCTTAGGATAACCCTTAAATAGACCTCTTAGCTAATTGTCCATACTTGTTTTATTTATCTTTTCATTCATGTATATTTCTGTTATGTTTTCTTACCATTAAACTTGCTGTCCCAAATAGGAAAATCGGTCATTTTGGTCAATTTCCCCCCCAGAGGACAACCATCTTAGTTGGTTGTTATATACTTCTTATGTGTAAATTTATGTTATATTTATTTCATTTTTTCCATGCATAAATACTAAAATTTCGTTGTTTTCCTGCAAGGATACAACCGGTCACCCACTTTTCTTCTCTTAAGAGGTTGGGGACCACCTAGAGACCTGTTTGAGGCAAAGGGGCCAGTAGGGAAGCGAAGAAAAACATACATTTCGATCGGTGAACCTACCCAATCACTCTCATATTCACTTTACTTATCACTTGCACTCACTCCAAAATGTTTAGTACACATACCAATGTTTATATGTTTGATTTGTGTAGATAGTTTGAATAGTTCTCTTGTGAATTCATGTTAAAAATATGATTCATAATTGCCCAGGTAATCATCACATTTTTTTATCTTTCAAACACTAAATTTTCAATCGCCATACAAGGAGTTAGTTGGGGCTTTCATGCACATGGTGTCTTTTCCACTCGCAAAGAGCCTCAACCCATTCCTTTGGGTTGAATGGTGTAATTGTCATTTTGTAATTATATGATCTTGCTATATTTTCATTGTATCACTTTTCGCTCACTAATCTACAGGTGGTTTCCCCTAAAGGGCCCATGCAAAATTATCAAGCTAAATACATGCAAACCGCCACAAAACAAAAAATTGAAAAACAATTCAGGGGTCTACCCCATACACTGAAAACAAAAAATTATATTATTTAGATATTTACATATACATATTATTTATCTGTGACATATATGTCACTTATCTATTTACTTATTTTATGTATATACATTTTTAAATAGATTTCAAATTCAGTAACTAGGAGGCATGTTTTTGAAAGCAAGATGTGACCTCACCACGTGAATGGCCTGGTATTTCATTTTATGCAATTTCAATTTTGTAGGATATTAAGAGTCAAAGCCAGGGAGTCTTCATCAGGAGCCCCTTAGAAGTTGTCTAGTTAGAACAAGTCGAGTGGTCTTTCCTTAGTACCACATGGTCAAGGAGTTCATTATCTTAGCTCAGTTGGAATACTACTCTTCTTGGGTAAGATCAACAAAATCCCTCTTTAGGGGGGTCCTAATCCTCTTCCTTTTCTCAATTATCCTTCTTCCATCCAAGAGGATTTAAGAGCCCGAAAGTGCTAGTGACGAGAAGTGGCTAATCCCTGCTTCTCTTAACTGGATGGGGCACTCTTCAACCTAACCACCGTGGTCTGCTAGGACTACTCTTCTTATACTGGTTAGTATAGTTTCGAGATGTGTTTTCCTGAAAGGCATAACCTTCAAAATGGTGTGGTGGCCAAGGCATGTGATAAAAACTAAAAATTGACCAATAAAATACTTAAAGTCAACCTTTCGTCAGTCCACCTTTTCAATCATGAACCAAAATTGAAGTTGTGAATATTTTCCCTTATATCATAGTTGTAATAGCTTGTAACAAGGCTGTTCATCCACTTTTACAGCCCACTTTTGATTTAACAACATTCCGAGATCACTTCCTAGGTCATCCCGGGGGGTATCAATCCATTCTTAGCTTCTTTCCCTATCTTGAAAGCTTCGAACAACTTTTTGTTTGCAATTTACATCCATTTAAAAGTAATTGGTTGTATATTTTAAGATCCCTTTTCACCCTTGTCTCACACCCTTTTACTCAAGGCATTCATTGGTTAGTTACCCAGGACACCATTTTATCCCCGGGATCCATTCTGGGAAAGTTTACAACGCTTTAAGGAAGTGAAAAAACCGTTGTTCACTTTCTTTAGTTCGTTGCCCTAAAAATCAGTGAGCTCGTTTTTATCCCATTGTCCATAACTTTCATCCCCCATACTATTTTGGCCATCCAAAACATTAAGGAAGGACAACACCCAGGGTGGGTGGTCCTGAGAAAGACTTCTTGTAAGTCTCTCACCTTTTTCCCCCCCCCTTCATACCTCCTCAGGCGAAGGAACACTTGAGGTGCGTGTAGTCTTTGCCTCATGTTGAATTATCAAAGAGGCTGTAACCAACTTCACAACTGGATAGGTCGGATCTGTCCCAACGAATAGATTTTTCTTATAAAAGTTATATGTATTGGTCGGGGGCTTATGTAGTGTAATATTCCAAGGTCGAGCCTCGGTTGTAATTATGAATGTAACATGTTTTGTAGGATGGTGAGCCAAGTATTTATAAGATGCTAGGATTATGTGTTGATTAGGCCAAGATCCTAGATGCTAAAGGCCAAGAGCTTGTTTTGTACATGTAAATATTCATATTATTAATATATCAACATCATTGCGTGTAGACCGACCATGAAGAAAGCGTATGGGGGAATGAACTCCACTAGGTTGGGCAAGGGAGGAGGCAAAGAGATTGCGAAAAAAGGGATAAGATTAAGAGGCTAATATAATAATATATTATTATTCTAAAAGCTGTAAAGAGGATATTAATTTATCCTAAGTTCTTTTAGAGAGAGGAATGAGTTCCAAGTGGGGGGGAACGTGCTCCTAGAGACCCAAGTGTCATCCAAAACATATGCATATTTATGGGGGGGCATTTTCACCATTTTTCGGACCATTCTGACCATGCTCCCCATTTTTTACCCTGATTGACCAGTGCACCCAACAAGCATACAGTAACCTTGGAACACCATTGTGGAATTCCTGAAACACCCTAAACCTCTGCAACAAGCCGAATTGATACCCTTGTTGAACCTGTACCATGGGGGTTTCCTACGTATTGTCCTGTCAGTACCATTCCCCATATCCAATTTGTGTTGCTGCCATCACCATGCCCATGTGTTGAGGAGCTGGAGTGAAGAAGCAGGTTGTCAGGCATGTGTATAGAAGAAGAAGGTTGCCAAGTTTGTGAGAAACTCTCTTGAGGTGAGAGAGTGTACTGAGGAAGTGATTTCTCCTGGAGGGAGTCTCGTAGCAGCTACACATCTCTGAGAATTCCTGATCTGGCCTGTTTCTGAAGCCCCGAAAAGGGAGGTGTAGCAGTCGATGGATTGTGTGATAGTGAAGGTGTACACTCCTGGGGTGGGATAGGCATGCAGGGAATGAGAATATGCGAGTTGTGAGCGTAAGTGGCTCCTTGGAAGAAATCCTTCATGTTGTACTGTGCAACTTCATATTGTCCTTGCCTAGCCTAGGAATCCCTCACCCGGTGGAGTTTAGTCCCAGCTCACGGGTGACCCTAATTAGAGTGAGGAATAGTGTGGTCTACAATTGGGAGGTTCATGGAAGTTTTTCATGCAGTTGGTGTACTTCAATTAAGAGATAAGTATCATTTTCATTCTTAATGGTTAAATGATGTATTTTAGTGCATATCTGTGATTTTTGTAATAATATCATGTGTTTCACTGCATGTACATTTTCATGTTATCTCTATTTATTGTTGTTAAGTTTATATGTGATTTATTCTGCAAAGAGCTATGTCTGCCATTGCCCAACATGTCTATCTCTAGGAATGGACAATTTGTAATTACCTATAACAGAGCTTGAGATCGTGTGTGTCTGAGGTAACGTCTTTTCAGCTTGGTGGTGGTCGTGGATGTTACAAGATGGTATCAGAGCGTAATCTAGAGTAGTATGGCCTGGTCTGAGTGGTTGCGGATGTTACAAATTGGTATCAGAGCCATGGTTTCAACATTGATCTTGGATCGGCCATGATAGTGGAAGTTGAAGAAAAAGTTTTAAAAAATAATTCTTGTCGAAATGGAAAAAATTCAAGTTCAGAGCCATGCTTTCAGCACTGAGACTAAATTAGGCCGGAGAAGTGGAAATTAGAATCGGGATTCAGACAAAGATATTGTCAAAATGGAGAAAATATGAGTTAAGAGAGTCCCTATGTGTCAATAGAATACCTTGGTCGTGGTAGGAAACTCAGGAGGTATAATGGTTTAAGCAATGGAAATGGAGAAAGAAGCCACAACAACTATTGTTTTAGTCTACAAGGTTTGAATTTGGGGCATAAGGTCTGGACAAGGGAAAGGCCGACTTTTTCCATCTGTAAGGTATGGAAAAAAAGTGCATGAGAGTTAACCTCCAAGTCCTTCTGACTTCGTGACTTCCGTAAAGTATATGTGTTATAGAACAAAAGGGGAAGAAGCCCAAAGTTATGAAGTCCCAAAGTGGATTTACACTATAGATCCGGGGAGAAGTGCTTGACCATTGTTTTTGGCTGAATACAGATCAGAACTGTTAGAGAAAGCCAAGATAAGAAGGTAATGCACACTGGTGAAAAACAGATCTTAGCTGACAGATCTGCACGTGAATGATTGTGAGTTGTAGATCTCACAAAAATGCAGAAATTCGACATTCGAGAGTAATAAGGTGGGATAGAGTGAAAAATATCGACGTCCCGAAGTATGGATTTAATCTGGACCGTCCAAGGGACACATGTCGGTAGATTGGCTTGTTCGGGAATTAGACATTTGGGAGAAACAAAGTGTGCTAAGGATAAAACTCTCGAAGTCCGGATTTAATCCACACCGTTCATCAAAAGAAACATGTGTCGAAAGATTGCCTTGTTCGTGAATTCGACATTTGGGAGAAACAAAGTTTGCTAAGGTGAAAACTCCCAAAGTTCCAAAGTCCGGAGTTAATCCGAACCGTTTGTCAAAAGAAACACGTGTCCGCAGATTGGCTTGTGTGGGAATTCAATATTTGGAAGAAGCAAGTTGTGATAGAGTGAAAACTCTCGAAGTCCCAAAGTCCGTAGTTCATCCAGATTGTTCATAAAATGATACGTGTGTCATAAGATCAACTTGTTCGAGAGTTCGACGTTTGGGAGAATTGGAGTTTGCGAGTGTAAAATATTTCGAAGCCCAAAGTCTTGAATTGATGTGGCCTTCTCAGGTCACCAAGGATGACATGGACACATGGGATGTGTGCCACGTGTCATTGAGTTAAGAACCTTTGAAATATAGAAATTCCAGTTAGAACGTGACACGTGTCACCCGTCATATAGGGCCACGTGTTTGCATCTAGTATTTCACCATGTGGAAATCCTCTTGAGCATGGGTAGTGGGGCCCCTGATGAATACATAAAGTAGTTAAAACCTTCACAAAGAATTTAAGTAGACCGTACCCATGATAACTTGACCCCAGTAGACGTGTGGCACCAGATCGTGAAGTCAGGAGACTTGGTACTCCAGAGGAAAGTTGTTACAATTAGCATTGAGTAGAGAACTCCCGAAGGCCCAAAGGCTAGAGTTAATCTTAACCGTTGGTCATAGGGGATGCGTGGAATCATATCCCAAGTTCCGAAGGCTTGACACTCCATAATAAATGGTTCATGATTGAGTGGGAGGAAGAAATCCTTCGAAGTCTCGATACCCCAAAGCTCCGAAGTCCCAGAGCCAGGAAGTCTCGAAGAAGTGGATGTGACATGGAATGATGATGTCACCTAGGTGATGTTGATCTCCCCTAGGCATTCTAAGTGTCAAATGAATTTGTACCTGGAAATAGCTACAATAGTCCAAAGACTTGGCACTCCAGGAGGATTAAGATTTTGGACAATCTGGAACTCCCGAAGCCCAAAGTTTCGTAGTAAATATTAGTCATTGGATGTTGGGAAGCTGAGGACCATTGATCCAGCCCACGTCATGAGTTCTCCAATGTAGCACTCTGGGATATTTTTTATGATGTTCTTTGGAAATGGCCGAAGCCTGGAGTCCCGGAGCTCCTATCCATCGTAGACCTGAATAGGGTATGTGGACCATAGATCCACCGTCCTTTGCGAGTTCGTCGGTTCAATATTTTGTGATGCTTGTGATGTGAGAAAAGGGAAACCTATGAAGATATATAGCCCCAAAGTTTCAATTCTCTGAATAAGCGCCCAACTATTAGCACTTGGTCACAACCATGGTCACATGTGAATTAAGGGATGAAGGAGAAGGGGCTAGCTCCCGAAAGTGAAGTTTAGAAAAGAGCAGGGCTCGAAGATAGAGCCGTGGGGATTCTTGATCGACCAAAGACCCACATAAAATGGAGTATGATAGTCTTTTGTTGAATCATATTGTTAAAATTACTCTGTAAAATTATTAAAGACTGATTACCTGGCAAAATTTGGTTCATTGCACATTTTGCAGAGTTAGCAATTGTCAGAACCAGATTGAATTGTTACATAGTGCAGAGTAATGGAGGAGGAACATGGTGCTTACAGTCCAGAAGATGAAGTTAGAGGAATGGATTTCCATTTGGTAGTTGAAGTAAAAAACTCCAATGGGCATGGAGAAGAAATAGATAAAGACGTTAGCATGATGAAAATCATTAAAAAATTGCAAAAATATTTCCAAATTCATTAAGAAGATAACGAAAGGCTTAAGAGAGGCAAGGAGAAACAGGAAAAATTCAATATGAAGTTAATGAAAAGCCTCAAAAGAATTGAAAATAAGTTGGATAAGGAAAGTGGATCTATAAAATCAGGGAGCCACAAGTTCCCTGATGTGGAAAGGAGAGAAAAAACTCGTAACAGACATCACCATCACTCCGAAAGACATTCCAAAAGGAGGCCACACAAAATTTCAATTCCGTCACCTATTATAAATCATAGGAGATCTGAAGTGGATGCACTGAAGGGTGAAATGAATAATATCAAACCTCCTACTTTTGAGGGAGAGTACAAGAAAGATGAAGAGGCTAAGACATGGCTACTTGGCATGAGGAAATATTTTCAATTGCATAATTATTCCTCTCATGCAAAAGGAAGAATAACAGTCTATTAGATGAAAGGAAATGCATCTGTGTGGTGGGATCAGCTTGTGCAAGTGCATCACATCAGACAGAAGAATGTTACATGGAAGGAATTAAAGAAACATTTTGAAAATAAGTGCTTAACCAAGAGATACTATGAAAAAAATATGAAAGAGTTCTTTGAACTTAAATTGGGAAGAACGACTATAGATGAATAGGAAAGGAGTTTTTTAGAGTTGTTAAAGTATGTCCCTTTCATCAAGGATGAGACAGTCAATATCTAAATATATCTGAGTCATTGCCACCTTTTCTCAGTGTCAAAATCCAGTATGATGATCCTAAAACTATGGAAGAAACCATAAGAAAGGAAAAATGTTTATATCGTCAACATAGGGAAAGGCCTAGTTTCCAAAGAGCTTGGGAAGACAGGACAAATTTTAAGGAGTGGAGGCAGAAGGGGAGCAAGCCACTATTTTTCACAAATAGTCCTCAAGGACAACCAGTTTTGAGGGAGCCCAGAATGGTTGAATTAGGTGGGCAAAGGCCAAGGATGACGCGTATGCAATGTTGGGGTTTTAATGGAGATCATAAGTATAGATATTTCCCTCGACATAGAAAGGACAAATTGAGAGTTGTTCACAATGTTCAACAAGCCGAACAATGGAGGAAATGGGTAGAAGAGTACCAAGAATCTATGCAACCCTCAACAACAAGAAAGATGAGTTTCAATCAAACATGATTGAATTCGAACGTATGATCAATAACCATGCATTTACTATTTTAATTGGTTCTAGGGCTAGTCATAGCTATATAGATCCTAAGGTAGTGGAAATATTTCAATTACCAAAAAGAAAGCATGGGAACTCTTTGTTGGTGCATCTGGCTATAGGAGCATAAATTGACTGAGAACTAAGGAATATTTGAACATCTTGCCTTTGGGATCATATGATTGCCTAATTGGTATGGATTGGTTGGAACAACACCATGCCATATTAGATTTTCATAACAAGGAATTCACTTGCTTGGATGAGGAAGAAAATCTAAGAGCATTCCAAGGAATTCCTATGGTATTTACTGTCTAGTAAATATCAACAATGTAGCTAAAGAATTTTTACAGGAAGGCCTCCCAAATATTTGCAGTCTATATGCAGGATGAGGCACCTAAGGATAAGGTGCAAAAATTGGAGGATCATGAAATCCTAAAATATTTTGAAGATGTTCTCAAGGAGATACCAGGGCCACCTCCAAAGAGAGCTATTGATTTATCTATAAATTTGATGCCTGGGGAAGCTCTATTATCAAACACTCCCTACAAGATAAGCACACCGGAACTGAAAGAACTGCAAATGCATCTTGTATAAATTGAAAAGAAGGGGTACATACACCCAAGTGTGTCACCTTGGGGTTCCCCAATGTTATTTGTGAAGAAGAAAGATGGGACCCTGAGATTGTGCATTGACTTGAGGCAGTTAAATAAAGTAACTATAAAGAACATGTATCCTCTACCAAGGATTGATGATCTGTTCGATCAATTGAAGGATGCAAGGATATTTTCAAAGATAGATCTCAAGTCGGGATACCATCAGGTAAGGAATAAGGATGAAGACATCATTAATACCACCTTCAAGGCAAGGTATGGTCATTATAAATTCACAATGGTGCCATTTGGGTTATCAAATGCACCGGTTGTTTTCATGTACTTAATGAATGGTGTTTTCCGAGAATATTTAGACAAGTTTGTCATTTCCTTTTTGGATTAAATCCTTGTATATTCCAAGACAAAGGAAGAGCACGAGAAACACTCGAGGATTTTGTTACGGGTGATAAGAGAGAACCAACTGTTTTCTAAGTTGAGAATGTGCTCATTTTTCCAAAATCGAATCCACTATTTGGAACATATAATATCCAAAGAGGGAATAACAGTAGACCGTGAAAATATTGAAGTCATTAAAGGGTGGGAAGCACCTAAGAATGTGACAAAAGTCAGATCCTTCATGGGTCTAGCTCGCTACTACAGGAGATTCATTGCAGGATTTTCGAGGATTGCTCACCCAATCACTTCCTTGCAAAGAAAAGGGGTAAAATTTCAATGGACACAAGAATGTGAAAATAACTTCCAACAATTGAAACAACTATTAACCAATGCTCCAATTCTGAATATTTCAGATGCAGATGAAGAATTTGTGGTTTGCACATACTCATGCAAAGAAGGATTGGGTGGATTCCTCAGCCATAATGGGTTTGTGATATGATTTAAATCAAGGAAATTCAAAGAGCACGAAAGGATATACGCCACTCACGATTTGTAGTTGGCAACCATATTACACGCTCTAAAGAAATGGAGACACTACCTCATGGGAAAGAGGTTTGAGCTAAGAATATACCATAATGGTCTGAAAATATTTGTTTGATAAGCCTACTTTAAATTCCATGCAAATAATATGGTTGGAATTCCTTTGCGAATATGACTTTGATATCAAGCACATCAAAGGAAAGGAGAACAAAGTGGTTGATGCACTCAACGGGAGAGTGCATGAACTACATGCTACAACCATCAACATGTATCAAACCGATCTTAAAGACAAAATTTTGGGGGATGAAAAAGTAGATACGCAGTACATGGAAATGGTAACAAAGTTACAACATGGTAAGATGCTACAGAAAATAGATGATTATAGATTGGAAGTTGATGGAATAATCATGTACATGAACATAATTTATGTACCCAGTTCTTATGAATTGAGGAGTATGATCTTGATAGAGATGCATAATGTGCCTTATGTTGGGCACCCTGGATATCAGAAAATGGTGGTAGCAGTCAAAATCCATTACTATTGGCCAGGAATGAAGAAAGAAATTGCAGAGTACATTGCCATATGTATGGAGTGTCAAAGGGTCAAAGCAGAGCATAGACACCCAGTTGTGTTGCTACAACCATTACCCATTCTTGAGTCGAAGTGGGAAGTGGTGAAAATGGATTTCATCACAGGATTACCCAGAACAAACAAGCAACATGATCCCATCATGGTGATGGTGGATAAGCTTACAAAGACTGCCCGTTTTATTCCCTTGAAGACTACTCACATGACATCTATTGTTGTTGATATTTATCTGAGGGAAGTAGCACCATTGCACGGTATTCCCAATACAATTGTGTTTGATAGAGACCCAAAATTTACCTCAAAGTTTTGGAGAGGATTATTCAAGGGGCTTGGAACGAGCCTAAACTTCAACACAACTTATCATCCTGAGTCTGATGGACAAACATAAAGAGTAAATCAAGTGATAGAAGATGTGCTAAGAATGTATGTGATGGAAAAAAAATCTAGATGGAAAGACTACCTACACTTGGTAGAGTTTTTTTACAACAATGGATACCAAGCATCACTGAAGATGAGCCCATTTGAGGCACTTTATGGCAGAAAGTGTAACGCACCAATAAATTGGGACAACCCAGTTGATAAAGAAATAATTGGGCTAGAGTTTCTTAGGGAAATGTAAGAGAAATTGCTAAAGATTAAGAAAAATTTGAATGTTGCCCAAGACAGGCAAAAAATATATTCTGACAAAGGAAGATCTCACAGGGATTTTAAAGTGGGTGATCATGTTTTCTTGAATATGAAAGCCAACAAAAGTTCCTTGAAGCTGGGAAATTGTTCCAAGTTGGCAACCAGATATTGTGGACCGTTTGAAATTTTAGAAAGGATTGGAACAGTAGCTTATATTCTTGCATTGCCTGCATTCTTGACTATTCATAATGTATTTCATGTCTCATTGCTCAAGAAATATATACCTGATGCTAATAATGTCATTGATTGGAATGTTATTCAGGTGGAGCAAGAAGGCGCTTTACAAGTGCATTTGGTGCACATACTGGACTGCAAAAAAAAGTAGCTCTGGAATCGATCCATAAGTCTTGTAAATGTCCAGTGGACCTGGTATGGTCTTGAGGATGCAACATGGGAGAAAAAAGATGATATGCGGGCATAATACCCACATATTTTTGAAGATTTTGAAAATCTTGTTGATGTTGTGTAAATGAGTTTCACTGAGGACAATGAAAAAATAAGGGGAGGGGATTTTAATATCCCAAGGCTGAGCCCCAGTTGTAATTATGAATGTAACATGTTTTGCAGACTGGTGAGCCAAGTATTTACAAATTGGTAGGCTTATGTGTTGATTAGGCTGGGAGCCTAGATGTTAAAGGCCATGAGCATGTTTTGTACATGTAAATATTCATATTATTAATATAACAACATCATTGCGTGTAGAAAAAACATGAAGAAAGAGTATGGGAGACTGAACTCCACTAGGTTGGGAAAGGGAGGAGGCTAAGAGATTGAGGAAAAAGTGCTAAGCTTAAGAGCTTAATAGAATAATATATTATTACTCTAAAAGTTGTAAAGAGGATATTAATTTTTCCTAAGTTCCTTCAGGGAGAGGAACGAGTTCCAAGTGGATGGGAACGTGCTCCTGGAGATCCAAGGATCATCCAAAACACATATAGATTTATGGGGGGGAGTTCTCACCATTCTCACCATTCTGACGATTCTCACCATTTTTCGGACCATTCTGACCATGCAAGCCATCCGTTACCCCGATTGACCAACGCACCCAACTAACACACAGTAACCATAAAATGCCTTTATGGAATTTCTGAAACACCCTGAACCTCTGCAACAAGTCAAATTGATACCCTCGTTGCATATGTACCCTATGGGTTTCCTTCATATTGACTTGTGAATATTGTTCCCCACATCCAGTTTGTGTTTCTCCCATGACCATGCCCGTGTGTTGAGGATCAGGAGTGATTAAGAGGGTTTTTAGGCACATGGATATAATAAGCAGGCTTTTAGGCCTGTGAGAAACTCTCTCTAGGTGGTGCATTCTCTTGGAGAGAGTGCAGTAGTAGATATAGAGCTCTGAGAATTCTTGATCCAGCCTATTGTTGAAGCCCCCGAAAGGGAGGTGTAGCAGTGATCCAAAAATGTGAGGTTTTACTAACAAATTACAAGTTAATTTCAATTTACTTTATGCATCGGATCGATAAGAATGTGAAACACATAAAACTCATTAACTCATTGAAAAATAATACCTATGAATTTTACTTGATGCTTGTAAGTGATTAAAGACATCATCTATCATAAACCATGTTGCAAATTAAGAGAATATAACAAGAACCAAGAATAAGAAATAGAGACAAGAACTTGTTAACGGAGTTCACTAATCGTTGGCTACGTCTCTCGACCTGCTTCTAAGTGGAGGACCTCTTTATTTCTCTTCAAATGCTCAAGTTCTCTTTGAATTGGCTCTTTTCTGTTACAAAACATGCCTCAGATCTATTGTGCAAGACCTTCTTTCTTAGATTCATACATTCCTCATCAAACTCCTCCCAAGAACATGACAAAATGCCTCTCAAAACATGAGAAAAGGCCAAAAATACAAGTTTCTCCTCAAAACCCCTGCATCAAAAAGTTACCCTCAAGCTTCAAAAGGCCTAGTTTATATAGTTTTTATGCTCAACAAGAGAATCCCAACTTCCCCTGAAGATCTAGCCTCTTTTTGGGATCAAATACCCCTCCAAATGGCCAAAATATCCTCAAAATTACATATTATGTGATGCAGGAGAATCGTTGGCAAGCGCACAGAGGTGGCACCACTCAACATGTGAGAGTTCTTCCAGAACTTCAACGGGGGTAGTTACAATCGATTTCAGAATCTGACTCCACTCAGCACCGGAATTCACCTTTAGAGGCACGCTTGAATCGGTGCTAAATTTTACCCTTTGAGGCAAGTTTTGAAATTGTAAATAGAGAAGGAGTTTCCACTTCGGTTCTGTAATGAGACTGAACTAAGATAGCGTAGAATGAATTTTAGAGTAGGCAAGTAGCCAAGGGAAACCCTAGAAACATTTTTGAGTTATGTAGAAGTTTGTACACCCAGTTAGAGAGGGCTGCAATACTGAGAGAAATTAGTTGTAAGAGAGAACTGCGAAGTTAGAAGGAGATCTCAGTGTTTTTGAGTTACTGTAATTTTAAATGTATTATGTAGCCATTGGGTACTTGTGAATATAACAAAATGGAAAATTGATCCAAATGTATGGTGTGTGGACTGTGTGCATTTTCCTGTCTTTTCTGTTTACATGAACAAGGAGATGGACCTGTGAGTTTTTCCAGTTTGAATTGTTTCTCTTCATTGGAAGCTCTGCAAGGTGTGCATCGAGCCAGAGAGGAACATAAGGAGATCAAGAGGAATTTATCTACGAGAAATACCATCGATATGAGTTATTGAAATCCCTAAGATGCAAGGAGTGCATGGGAAATCAAAGTCTAAACCAGACAAAGATCAGGAGGGATAACGCTTTGGAAAGTGTTATCGAGATCCAAGAACTCATTCCTTGGAAGGAACGAAGACCGAGTCTTCGAATACATATAAATATTCTAAGTATAAAGTGAGTAAAATCTCAAGAGGAAGAACGTCGTCGAGCATTGGATCGTGGAAAAAGATCCTGCAGACCGTCCAATTTGAGGGAAAAGCGCAGGCTTTAATGTTGCATAGATATAGGAGGGGAGATCCTGAAGATTTGAATGGCTGATGGAGAGACCTTGAGGAGAAACGCTAAAACCTTACCAGTCGTTGGATAAAGTGGAGTTGCGAGGAGGTTAGCGGCGAGGGATTTTTGACGTCCAAAGAATTTCGACATTTTGGTATTTCGGTAACCGAGGATTCAAAAGTCAAAGGAGTGGGACTCTTGCATCAGGATTCCTCGAATCTCGAAACCCTGAAGGAATGAACACCAATACATTTCGTCATTTCGACAACTGGGAGTACAAGGGTCAAGAGTGTGGGACTCTTGACCGACAGAACCCCAAAAATATCAGAGCCGTCAGATCTCCGAAGGCCTAGAAACGTTGATCTATAGTGGGGGAGATTTCGTGATTTCGGCGACAAGGAAGAGGAGTGGACATATTCACAAGATGCGAAGTCACGAAACGTGAAATGTTGGAATAAGCGTAGCCATCGATCCAAGAGAGATCTAAGCCATAGATCTCGGGCCATCGAGATTTCGACATTTCGACAACCGAGGATTCCAAGGAGCAGAGATATCCCTTACACCCAAATTTTGCGAAATGTGAAAACCCAAAAGAATATGCACTGAGGCATTTCGGCATTCTGGCAACCGGGAATTACAAGGAACAAAGATATCCCTTGTGTTCTGATTTCATGAAACGCAATAACCTGAAGGAATAGGTGCTAGAACTTTTTGGAATTTTGGCAACCGGGGGCTTGAAGGACGAAGGGATAGGATGCTTGACTTGTGAAGTCCCGATCCATGATATTTTGGCATTTCGACGATCGGGTGTTCGAAGGACGAAGGGATGGGATGCTTGACATGTGAAGTTCTGGTCCACAATAAGCATCCTTTTTGGTTTAGTGCAAGGTCACGGCTCTTGGTCGTGTGTTGTGGGAGCTCATGCTTAACGCTTGGAAAATTCAACTGAGCATTTGTGGGGGACCTGTGTTTTCATTCGAAGGGTTCCATTTTTGAACCAGAAGAGCCATTTCAACTCCGAAACCAGAAGATCTTGACTAGGAGGTCGCGCTGCCCTTAAGAGGGATACGAGGTCTGCATTAGGTGGTATTAGAGCATCATTTTTTCGTCTGTAGACTTCAAGAAAAGGAGTAAAAGAAGGAGATAGAGAACTTAGAGTTGTACTCTGTGTGTGACAGATAGTCAACATAATGCCTCCAAGAATACAAGAGTCGCCTTTAGCCAACCATGTTGTAGAGAGGGAGATGCGAGATCTTCGCGCCCGATTGGAAACAATGGAAGCAACACAGAGAAGAGCACCTGACGTTGGGGATGTCAGTGATGAAGAAAGTGAAGAGGTTGAGGTTGAAGAAGCTGCAGGAGAGGATGTTGTAGAAGAACATTTGTTGAGAGCAGCCTCTAGATTGGGAGGCAGAGCTAAGATAGAGGTCCGCATGTATGAGGGAAATCTAGATTCTAAAGAATTGTTGGACTGGACAAGGTCCATGGAAAAACACTTTGACTATGAAGATGTCAATGAGGAGAAGAAGGTGAAGAAGGTATTCACTAGGCTAAAAGGTCATGCAACACTATGGTGGGACGAACTGCAAGATGAGAGGAGAAGTAAAGGCAAACAAAGGATAAAGAGTTGGGACATGATGGTAGCTAAACTGAAGGCTAAGTTCATACCCACAGACTACCAGATCAATCTGTTCAGGAAGGTATAGAACCTGAGATAGAAAGGGATGACAGTCAAGGAGTACACCGAGGAGTTCTACCGGATAAACATCAGAACTAGACAAAGGGAGAGGGATGAAGAAAGAATCACCAGATATATAAATGGCTTGAGATATGAGATCTAGGACGAACTCGGCATGATGTCAATTAGGACTATGGAATATGCTTATCAGTTTGCGCTCAAGGAAGAAGAGAAGCTGGCCAGAAAACAAAACCAATGAGGAAGAGGTAAAGGCTCGATCCCAAGAAAAAGCAAGGGATTTAACCATGACAGAACACATCAGTCTAAGGACGAGGCTGAGAAACAACACAATCACTCAGAACGAGGAGGAAGTTCATGAGGGAGACAGAGTGGTGGAAGGAACTCTTCTAAAGGAAGAGGTAGAGGAGGAGTAAGGTGTTATAACTGTGGAAAGATAGGGCACATGTCTTGGGAATGTCCTGAGAAGAAGAAGGAAGGAGGAGAAGCTCACATTTCATAAGCACAACGAAGAGATGTTGAGGCAGAAGGAGCAGAGGATGGAGCATCCCTGATGTTGAGAAAATTTCTCTTAAAACCAGAGGCAGAAAATGAAAAACCAGTGTAGAGAAATAGTCTCTTCAGGACAACTTGCAAGACTAAGGATAAAGTATGCAAGTTGATCATTGACAGTGGGAGTACTAACAACCTAGTATCCATAGATATGGTGGAGAAATTGGAGTTGAAGACAACTACACATCCAAGGCCATACAAAGTCTCATGGACACAAAAAGGACACCAGGTAACGATCGCTAAACAATGCCTGGTTGATATTAAAATAGGAGGATATAAAGATGAAATCCTATGTGATGCAATTCCCATGATATAAAGATTAAATCCTATGTGATGTAATTCCCATGGACGTATGCCACATTTTGTTGGGAAGACCGTGGAAATTTGACAGAAACGTCATTCATGATGGGCGGAAAAACACATATACATTAGAAAAGAATGGTAGGATGCATATGTTGTTGCCAATGGAGGAGAAGAGAGCGAAAGAGGAAGCTAGTACAAACATACTTCTCATGAGTGGGAAGGAACTCCTGAAGAAATTCAAGAAAGAATAGGAGATGCAGTTTGTTTTGGTGAGGAAGCCTAGAGTCATCCTTATGAGTACGTCAATGGATGATTTACCTGAAGAAGTTCAGGAGCTGCTGGATACTTTTCTTGATATAGTGGTGGATGAGCTGCCAAACTCATTGCCGCTCATCAGGATTATCAATCATCATATCGACTTGATACTAGGAGCAAGCCTGCCAAACAAAGAAGCATAAAGATTAACAAGTCAAGAGAATGAGGAGGTGAGGAACCAAATCCAAGAGTTGCTGTATAAGGGTTTAGTCAGAGAAAGTTTGAGCCTATGCGCAGTACCAACTGTGTTAAGCCCAAAGAAATATGGAGGATGGAGAATGTGCATAGACTCGAGATCCATCAACAAGATCACCATCAGGTACAGATTCCCTTTACCGAGAATGGTTGACTTAATGGATTGCTTAAGTGGAGAAAATTTATTTTCTAAGATAGATCTGAAAAGTGGATATCACCAGATCAGGATGAGAGAAGGTGATGAATGGAAAACAACCTTTAAGACAAATGAAGGTATGTATGAGTGGTTGGTTATGCCATTTGGCTTAAAAAATGCCCTGAGAACTTTTATGAGGCTGATGAATGAAATTCTGAATGATTTCATTGGTAAGTTCGTGGTTGTATATATGGACGATATAATGATTTTTGGCAAGACTAAAGAGGAACATTAGAGACACCTAACGCTAGTAATGAAGAGGCTACATCAGGAGAAGTTGTTGATCAATCTGAAGAAGTCCTCTTTGATGAAGACATAGCTCATTTACTTGGGTTTTTTGATATCTTCGAATGAATTGAAGATGGATCCATAGAAGGTTAAAGCGATTAGGGAGTGGTCGTCACCAAGGAGCATGTTCGAGGTAAGGATCTTTCATGGTTTAGCAAGTTTTTATAGAAAGTTCATTAGATACTTCAGTGGGATTTGTGCACCCATGATGGATACAGTAAAAAAGAGGCACAAGAATTTTAAATGGACAGAGGAGGCCGAAAAAAGATTCAATATACTAAAGGAGAATATAACAGAATGACCAATTTTGGTCTTGTTAAATTTTGAAAGGACATTTCAGGTAAGATGTGATGCAAGTGGAGTTGCAATAGGAGACGTTATGATTTAGGACAATTGACATGTTGCCTATTTCAGCGAGAAGTTGAATGAGACTAAGAAGAAATGCTACACATATGACAAGGAGTTGTATGTCATAATTCAAGATTTGAAGAAATGGAGGCATTATCTTGTCCCGCAAGAACTTGTCTTCTATAGCGATAACGAAGCTTTACAATTCATAACCAAGCAGGAAAAATTGAACCAGAAGCATGAAAAATGGGTTGAATTTTTGTAAAATTTTACTTTTTTTATAAAACATATTGCTGGGAATGCTAACAAGGTTGTTGATGTGTTAAGCAGGATATGTTTGATCATGCGGGAATTCCAGGTGAAGACCTTGGGGTTTGAACACCTTAAGGACATGTATCATGATGATGTAGATTTCAAGGAGGCATATGAGACATGTGTTAATCCTGTGTTGAGAGATAGAAGTCAGTGGATAGAATACATGATTTAGAAAGGACTACTATTCAAAGGACATCAGTTGTGCATACCAAAATGCTCAATATTGGATAATCTTCTAAAGGAAAAACACAACGAAGGATTGGTTGGACATTTCGGCCATGATAAAACATTTCAACAGTTGAGAAACTCATACTATTGGCCAGGTATGAGGACAAAAGTGATAAAGTTTGTGAATAGATGTGGAATCTGCCAACATGCTAAGGGGAAAAGACAAAACACTGGATTGTATCAACCATTGCCAATACCAGAGAAGCCTTAGGATACAATAAGCATGGATTTCGTGTTGGGATTGCTAAGAACACAAAGGGGATTCGATTCCATATTTGTGGTGGTGGATAGGTTTTCAAAGATAGAACATTTCATCCCATTCCAAAAGACCAGTGATGCAACACATGTTGCGAATCTGTTTTTCAGAGAAGTTGTGAGACTCCACGGTCTACCCAGGAGCATTGTCTCAGATAGAGACATAAATTTTGTTGGTCACTTTTGGAGGACATTGTGGAAGAAGATGGGGACAGATTTGTCCTTCATCTCAGCTTATCACCCTCAGACAGATGGGCATATTGAGGTGGTAAATAGAAGTTTGGGAAACTTATTGAGAAGCCTGGTTATTGAACATCATAACCAGTGGGATCATATTCTTCAACAAGAATAATCTGCATACAATGACTCACCAAACAGGAGCACTGGAAGGAGCCCATTCCAAATACTCTATGGAATGCAACCCAGGGGAGTGTTTGAGTTGAGATACATGGAACAGGGTGAGATCAGGAGCGTTGGATCAAAGGATTTTTCTGCGGAGATGGAGCGACTCCATAGCCAGATCAAAGGAATGTTAGAGAGTTCTAACCAGATATATAAGAACAGAGTTGATCAACATCGAAAGGAACTTCAATTTGAAGTGGGAGATCAGGTTATATCACATCTTAGGAAGGAAAGGTTCCCTAGGGGAGCATATAACAAATTGAAGATGAAGAAGATAGGACTCTATAAGATCTTGAGGAAGTTTGATGTAAATGCCTATGAGATCGAGTTTCCAGATGATGTGGTAATTTCACCCATATTCAATGTCTCAGACCTATACCCTTACAGGAAAGACGACACAGAACGATCAGAATATCAAGGAAAGATTCAGTGGGACAAGAAGATGCATGTGGCAGAGAAGCTACAGATGGAGAAGATTCTAGATCAGGGGATTGGCAAGAAGACCAGGAGGAAGACTTATTTTGAGTATCTGGTCAAATGGAAGGGATGCCCAATAGAATATTTCAGTTGGGAAAATGCAGCTACTATCCAGAGGCAGGGAAAGTCAGTAGAGGAGCTCATGGACAGGAGTCCATGAATTTTTGTCAAGGGGTGTATGATGAAAGAGCATCGTTGGAAAGCTCATAGAGGCAGTACCACTCAACGCATGAGAGTTCTTCTAGAACTTCTATGGGGGAAGTTACAACCGATTTTGGAATCCTCTTCCACTCATCATTGAAATTCACCTTTAGAGGCACGCTTGAACCGATGCTGAATTTTACCCTTTGAGGCAAGTTTTGAAATTGTAAATAGAGGAGGAGTTTCCACTTTGGCTCTGGAATGCGACTAAACTAAGATAACATAGGATCAATTTTAGAGTAGGCAAGTAGCCAGGGGAAACCCTAGAAACATTTTTGAGTTATGTAGAAGTTTGTACACCCAGTTAGAGAGAGTTGCAATACAGAGAGAAATTAGTTGTAAGAGAGAACTGCGAAGTTAGCAGGAGATCTCAGTGTTTTTGAGTTACTGTAATTTTGAATGTATTATGTAGCCATTGGGAACTTGTGAATATAACAGAATGGAAAATTGATCCAAATGTATGGTGTGTGGACTGTGTGCATTTTTCTATCTTTTTTGTTTACATGAACAAGGGGATGGAACTGTGAGTTTTTCCAGTTTCAATTGTTTCTCTTCATTCGAAGCTCTGGAAGGTGTGCATCGAGCTAGAGAGCAACGTAAGGAGATCAGGAGGAATTTCTCTGCAAGAAATATCATGGATCTGAGTTATCAAAATCCCTCAGATGCAAGGAGTTCATGGGAAATCGAAGTTTGAACTAGACAAAGCTCAGGAGGGATAACGCTTTGGAAAGTGTTATCGATATCCAAGAACTAATTCCCTGAAAGGAACGAAGACCGATTCTTCGAAGACTTAGAAATCTTCTAAGTCTGAAGTGAGTAAAATCTTAGGAGGAAGAACATTGTTGAGCATTGGATCACAGAGGAAGATCCCGTAGACCGTCGTATTTGAGGGAGAAGCACATGCTTTAATGCTGCGTAGATATAGGAGGGGAGAGCTCAAAGATCTAAACATACGGTGGAGAGTCCTTGAGGAGAAACATCGAAACCTCGCCATCCGTTGGATAAAGTGGAGTTGCGAGGAGGTTAGCGGTGAGGGATTTTTGACGTCCAAAGCATTTCAGCATTTCGGTATTTCGGTAACCAGGAATTCAAAAGTCAAAGGAGCGAGCATCTTGCATCACGATTCCCCGAATCGCGAAACCCCGAAGGAACGAATGCCAAGACATTTCAGAATTTTGACAATCGGGAGTACAAGGGTCAAGAGTGTGGGACTCTCGACCAATGAACCCCGAAATGATCAGAGTCATCAGATCTCTGAAGGCCTAGAACCATTGATCTAGTGGGAGAGATTTCACGATTTAGGGGACTGGGAAGAGGAGTGAACAACTCCGCAAGACATGAAGTCATGAAATGTGAAACACCAGAATAAGTGTAGTCATCGATCCAATAGAGATCTGAGCCATAGATCTCGAGCCATCGGGATTTTGACATTTCGACAACCAGGGATTCCAAGGAGAAAAGATATCCCTTGCACCTAGATTTCGCAAAATGCTAAAACCCAAAAGAATAGGCGCTGAGGTATTTCAACATTCTGGAAATCAAGGATTCCAAGGAACAAAGATATCCCTTGTGTTCTGATTTTGCGAAACGCGAAAACCCAAAGGAATAGGTGCTCAAACTTTTTGGCATTTAAGTAACCGAGGGCTTGAAGGACGAAGGGACGGGATGCTTGACTTGTGAAGTCCTGGTCCACGATATTTCATCGTTTTGGAAACCAGGGGATTGAAGGACAAAGGGATGGGATGCTTGACTTGTGAAGTTCCGGTCCATGATAAGTGTCCTTTTTGGTTTAGCGCAAGGTCACGACTCTTGGTCATGTGTTGTGGGAGCTCATGCTTGATGCTTGGAAAAGTCAACTCAGCATTTGTGGGGGACCTATGTGTTCATTTGAAGGGTTCCAGTTTGGAACCAGAAGAACCATTTCAGCTCCGGAACCAGAAGATCTTGACCGGGAGGTCACGCATCCCTTAAGAGGGATAGGGGGTCTGCATCATTATGGGATAAATATAAGTTAAACACCCACTTTTAATTAAAAATACACAGTGTAGCCACCTAAGGGCAGCGCACACCCCTTTTACATGGTCATATAAATATCATATGGCCAAGCACCATCTATTTGGGCTACGCACCGGATTTGGATAGGCTCCAGCTCCTGGTTTTGGGTGTGTTCCATGGGACCTGTGGGCTAATGGATATACCTTTGTGCACAAATATGTGGATAGGATCTCGATTCTTGGGGTGCAATGTATGTAACCACGGCTTATCACCTCTGAAAGAAATGCACTGAGCCTTGGGATCTATGGTATAAGTGGTGTTAATGAAAACCGTGGGTTGGGTCTATGCCCCAGGCCCCACCCTTTGCATGCTTTTTGGCATACATTCAATTTAAAAACATTTTGCAAGGCTTGATTTAATAAGACCTACTTCCAGTGCTTTGGTAATGGACCTCTCCCCAAATCTTGGGCTCGGTCATAGGTCATGGTTTCAAAACCTACAAACCCCTAAACTAGATTTTTAACATTGCTTACTCAACTAATGACTGGGTGCCACGTGGCTGCCCATGCCTAGACCACATGGCACCACCACATTTGCCCTGAATTTTGACAAGTGTCACACTGTAATTGGTCCACATCTACATCTCCTACCCAATCACATGTCGCCACCTATCACTTCCATGTCAGCATAAATAAATAGCTTTGGTGATGTCATGTTGATGTCAACATTGACTTTTTGCCAGTTTGACCTTTGACTTTTTACCTATTTGAGAATTTGATCAGAGTGTGATAACTCTCGCATATAGAGCTTGTTTGAGAAAGAAAATATATGTCTAAAGTCAACACGATGAGCCGGTCGTAATGGAATTGGTTTCATTCAATTCCGAGAACTTTCATTTTTGAGCATTTTTTGGACTTGGGGAGCCTCCTGGATCATTCCTCCCCACTTGGAAGCTTTTGGACCACCAAAATTCTACTTTTAATTAGGCAAGAAGTGAGGGTAATTCCTCCCCACTTGTCCTGTATCATCCATCCTCTCTGTTCGGACAATGATCACCTGACTAATCACAACAAACATAAAAACTGAGATATCATTGTTTATCAAAGTAATCATCTCATTTATCACACAATCATTTAGATTCTTTGTCACATTTTGCAGCCATATACCACTGAATAGTAACAAACTAAACAACAATACTGAGTATGCAAATGAAAATGACAAAACATGCTTCCCCTTTTGCACAGGAACAATAATCAAAGTATGCAGTTGAACCTCATGTTGTACCACTGGTGACACTTCATGACTGTTAGAAACATACAGAACCATCTCATGATTAGCATCACTGACTTCTAGATTTATTACAGACATAAGTGTTAATATTTTACTTGCATTTACCATTATTTTAACTACCTTGTAGCTTCAAAATATCTGTCAGTTTTCATGCGATGAGCACGAACAATGTAATCTTTTCCATCTTTCTTGAGGCAATATTTATTTTCATCCCTGTAGAATATGGATTTTCTATCATAAAGATATGGGCTTCCCAGAACAATTCCACATATGTCCAATGACACTATATGAAGCTCTACTTCATCAACATAATTATAAGTGATTGCAAACTTGATTTTACATTGATTGGTTACTTACAAATTATTATCACCACATATCCATCCCAATGGATATGGTCTATGATGTGGCTTAGTTTTAGGTTCAAAGTTATTTACAACCTCTTCACTTATTAGATTGACTTGTGATCCACTGTCTACAAGAGTATCAACTTTAATATTATTTGTTATGACTCTTATGTGGAAAAGTGCACTCCTTTTATACTCATCATTTACAACAACTTATTTAGAAGAGCTAGTACTTGCAATAGAATTTATACCTCGGATTCCCATAGCTACAACCTTTGTCTCATCATCGAAATCTAATCCAAGATCCACTTGAACTGTCGCAGCTATGGTATTCTTCCTTCCTTGGTTGGCATACTTATTTGGCTTCAACTCATGATGTAAGATCCAACAATGATCTTCATCATGGCCTACCTTCTTGCAATGGTTGCAAGTAGGCTTCTCCTTTCTTGCTGTGGCTGTCTTCTTCTCTTTCTCTTTTCTTTTCCCTGAATCCTTTCTTTTCCAAGTATCTATAGAAACACTATCACCAGCATTCCCTTTACTTGGTTCAATGTGAATTTCTTGTACACATACTTCATCAAAGTTAGAATGATTTAGCGTAGCGTAAGAATAGTGTGCTTGAGATAAGAATGTAAACCACCAATATATTTTAGGAGTGTCTCTTTTTTATATAAAGGAATACCCAAATTTAATGCTTTCTTACGAAATATTTGAGTATATTATTGTACACTTTGATTCTTAACTTTCCTTAAAGTTTTCCAATTCATCATTTCTTGTTGCATGTATGATAATGGATAAAATTGTTTCTTCAAAGAAGTGATAAAATCATTCCATGAAGATATTGTTTTACCATTTTTATTGAGATCATCCTTAGTTTTTCTTTCCCACCATATGAGAGTTGTGCCTCCCAATTTGAGACTTGCAAGTTGGATCTTTGTTTCATCATAAAAAATCTTTTGTATCCTGCAATAGATTTCTAACTGTCTCACCCAATTATCTAGCTTTTATGAATCTAGTTCACCATCATAAGTCGGTAATTAAAACTTTACATCTAACTTTAATAAAGGCATATCATAAGAATGATGAGTTTTTTTAGGTTTCTTATCCTTGAAGGGATGTACACTTTCTTCACTTGTAGATGATGAGGATGAAGGAGAAGAAGGTTTCGAAGGTCCACCACCTCCAACTCCTCCTTCTTCTCTTACTGAAGATTCAACTTCTTCAACTTTCGGATTTCTTCGCTATCCTCTTTCATGGTAAAGTTCCTCTACCATGGATTTCATTAATTGAATCTCTAGATTAAGAGCCTCAAGTTTCCCTTCTCCTCACTTGAGTTTTTCTCTGGTGAGCATCCAATGATTACAATTCCTGTCAAACCTTCAAAACCAAATACTCTGATACCTTAAACTTGATCCAAAAATGTGATTTTTTACTGACAAATTACAATTTAATTTCAATGTACTTTATGCATCGGATTGATAAGAATGTAAAACACATAAAACTCACTAACTTGTTGCGGAATAATACTTATGACTTTTACTTAATTCTTATAAGTGATTAAAGAGATAATCTATCATAAACCATGTTGCAAATTAAGAGAAGATAACAACAACCAAGAATAAAAAATATAGACAAGAACTTGTTAAGATAGTTCACCAATCGTTGGCTACTTCTCTGGGGCCCCTTCCTAGTGGAGGACCTCTTTATTTCTCTTCAAATGCTCAAGTTCTCTTTACATTGGCTCTTTGTTGTTACAAAACATGCTTCAAATCTGTTTTACAATACCTCCTTGCTCATAATACATGCCTCATCAAACTCCTCCCAAGAACATGACAAAATGCCTCTCAAAACATGAGAAAAGGCCAAAAATACAAACTGCTCCTCAAAATCCCTACATCAAAAAGTTATCCTCAAGCTTCAAAAAGCCTGGTTTATATATTTTTTAGGCTCAACAATAGAATACCAACTTCCCCTGAATATTTGGCCTCTTTTTGGGATCAAATCCCCCTCCAAATGGCCAAAATATCCTCAAAATTACATATTCTAGGCTAAATATAAGTAAAAAACCCACTTTTAATTAAAAATACACAGTTTATCCCCCTAGGGGTGGCATGATCCCCTTTTAAATGGTCATATGAATCTCATATGGCCAAGAGCCAGCCCTTTAGTCTGTGCGCTGACCATGGATAGGCTCCAACTCCTGGTTTTGGGTGCGTTCCATGGGACCTGTGGGCTAATGGATATACCTCTACATGCAAATATGTGGATAGGCTCCTAGTTCTTTGGGCACAATGTATGTAACCGAGAATTATCACCTCTGCAAGCAATGTGTTGAACCCTAGGATCTATGGTAGAATTGGTGTTAACGAATATCGTGGGCTAGGGCTATGCCCCAACCACCCCCCCTTGTGTGTGTTTTGGCATACATTCAATTTAAATACATTTTGCAAGGCTTGATTTAACAAGACCTACCTCCAGTGCATTGGTAATGGACCTCTCCACAAAGATTGGGATTGGTCATAAGTCATGGGTTGAAAACCCACGGACCCCAAAACTACATTTTTAACATTTCTTACTCAACTAATGACTGGGTGCCACATGGGTGCCACATGGGTGCCCATGCCTGGGCCATGTGGCACCACCACATTTGCCCTGAATTTCGACAAGTGTTACACTGTAACTGGTCCACATATGCATCTCCTTCCTAATCACATGTCGCCACCTGCCTCTACCACATCAACATAAAGAAATAGATTTGGTGATGTCATGATGACATCATGCTGACATCAGCATTGAATTTTTTCCAATTTGACCTTTGAATTTTTTCTTGTTTGAGAATCTGATCAAAGTGCGAAAAATCTTGCATACAGAGCCTATTTTAGAAATTAAATATATGGTCGGCATCAATGCGACGATATGGTCTTAATGGAATTGGTTTCATTCAATTTTGAGAACTTTCATTTTTGAGCATTTTCTGGACCTGGGAAGCCTCCTAGATCAAGCACCCGATGGACTGTGTGACAGTGAAGGTGTAAATTCTTGGGGTGGGATAGGCATGTGGGGAATGAGAGTCTGTGAGCTATGGTTGTAAGTGTCTCCTTGGAGGAAATCCTTCCTGTTGTACTGTGCAACTTCTTATTGTCCCTGCCTAGCCTGAATCCCTCGCCCGATGGAGTTTAGTCCCATCTAGGGGGTGACCCTGCTTAGAGTGAGGAGTAGTGTGGTCTATGGATAGGAGGTTCGTGCAAGTTCTACATGCAGTTGGTGTATTCCAATTAAGAGATAAGTATCATTTATGTTCTTAATGGTTAAATGATGTATTTTAGTGCATATATGTGATTTTTGTAATAATATCATGTCTTTCACTGCATGTATGTTTTAATGTTTTATATATATATATATATATATATATTTGTTAAATTTATATGTGATTTATTCTGAAAATATCTTTGTCTGCCATTTCCCAGTAGGTCTATGTCTGGGCATTGAAAATTTTTAATTACGTATAACAGAACTTGAGACTACGTGTGTCTGAGGTAGTGTCTTTTCGGCTTGTTGGTGGTTGGGGATGTTACAAGATGGTATCAGAGCGTAATATGGAGTAGCATGGCTCGACCTGGGTGTCCGAGGATGTTACATGTGGTATCTCCATACCCCACATGGTCGTTCATCGGTAAAGGTAAACATAGACTCTTGACCCTTCATGTAAAATATTGGTAAGGGCATCAAAACAACCCCATAAGTTTAGGGTTCAAAAAATCCAAAAAAATCATAATAAAACCATCAATATGGAAAATTGTGTTGATTTACTAGAAGAGGTGGGTGGCCACTGATAACCACCTGGATAAGTGCACCGCCCTAAGTAATAGATTGTTCCCATTGCATCAAGTTCTAACAGTAGATGAGAAAATTGTTTCTGAATCTAAATCTTGGTGAGCCATTTTCCTTGCTGAAGAAGTTGTTATCCTTTGACAACCCAATAGATTTGGATGTTTTTATGGCGAGTTCGCTTCATCGTGGTTTCCATGATCCAATCCACTATATCTTTATAATGGAAATTAATATTTTGTTTTATAGGAGGAAATTGCTCAACTACCTCTGAGGTTTCTAGTAGAGGTGGTAAATATGGTTGAAACAAATCCACATTAAATGTTTGGTGTAGGAAAAGGAAAGGATAAATACTCAATTTAAAAGTACTTTCACCCACAACCTATATTATGGTGTAAGGAACATATTACACTAGTCTGATATTCTTGTGGAGACTCACGAAGTTCTATTTCTATAAACTAAAAGAAAATTCGTCACCAACCTACAACCTATGGGGAATCCAATACCAGTCATGTCATTGCCTGTACTTGGCATTGGCCTTCTGCAATATATCATGAAACTTTTGTTGTAGTTTTTGGATATGTTCAACAAATTTGGATGCTTTGCAAGTGAAGATGGAATGAGAAGAGCTAGATTACCGGGGGCCAGTGGTTGGAAACCCAAGCACACCTAAAAAGGGTTTTGGCTAATAGAGTTGTGGAGGTATTTTTTATTGCTATGATGAAGATATGGAAGGATTTCATCCCATGTAAGTGGATGCTTAGAGTTGGACATTCACAAGATATGCAAAATAATCCTCTTGACCACTTCTATTTTCCCATATATATGGGGATGGAAAGTATGTTGGACATTGGGTTCAATTCTTCCTGCGAGTTTCACAACATGGGCTAACCCCCTCCCATGGATACTAATCCTGGTGATTGTGGCGTAGATTAATTCCTGTGGGTTTTTGTCTAACGAAAATCGTATTCCAACAAATGGTATTAGCACGACAAGTCTCGATTTCAAAACTCACCCGAAACGTGCTAGGGTGAGATTGTTGGACATTGGGTTCAATACATCCTAATATTTTAGCAACAAGGGTTAACCCCCTCTCATGGATCCTAACTCTGGTTATTGTGGAGAAGATTATTTCATGTGGGATTTGGTCTAGTTGAAATTGTAGTACAACAAAGTAGTTGATTCGATCAACTTGGTGTCCATCAGAAACCATAGGCTACACTAGAAGGTATTGAGGAACTTGTTGTCCCTATATGAAATAATGGTCTGTGGTATCCCAATATGAATCCAAACATGCTAAAAGAAGAGCCTAGCAATGGCCTCATCTATGATACTCTTTGAACATGTTTCCAAAATGGCCATTTTAGAGAACTGGTCGACAAATACAAAAGCACAAGCACGACTATGTTTGGTGGAGGAAAAACATGACATGTAATCCATGGAGACTAATTTCCAAGGATTTTCTTGAGTAGGGAGAAGATTCTACAACCCCAGCTTCTTGTTGCATCATTTGACGATGGCACAAACAATGCACGACCATATATCGTCTAACATCTTGTTGAATCTTTGGCTAGTAGAAATACTTATGAAGTACGATGATGGTATTCTACACATCGAAGTGTGCTTCCACTCAATTGTAAAGTGTCTCCCAAATTAAATTTGTATGCTCACTAAAAGACACAAAAAGATGGCCTAGATAGAACAAGAGTGCATCTTGGAGGTGGAATTGCATGACTTGTTTTCCTCCACTCAATGTTTGATAAGTAGAAAAAAGTTAAGAGTCATTGTTGTATAATTGTGGCCACCTAAAGGTCTTCTACCCACGTGAGTTAATAGTTGTAGTTAGTGAGACAACCAAGGGTCGGATGAGTTAATTTTCAACATGGTTGATATTTCCATTCTTATATTTAATGTTCAATTGGAATTGTTGTAGGTACATGGACCACTTCGAATGGTGGTATGCAACTTTCGTTGTGTTGTCATGAATTAAAAAGTCTTTTGATCAGTGTGGATTATCATTTCTTCATAATGGATTACATTTCCTTCTCATAGGTGAGATATCTATGAACAACATCATATAGATTCTCACTCTGATAGGACATCGGATCAACCTACTAAGTGAGGAATGCACCAATAACATAGTCAAAGAAATCTATCTCAATCTCAAATGGAAGTTGCAGGTATGCAAATGTCAAGATTATTGCAGAGAAGAGACAACATTTCAGATCCTAGAATGATTTTTTCTATGATTCAGAACAAACAACCTTAGCTTTAGCTCCACCTTTGGTCACTTGACTTAGAGGCCAAAATATATGATATAACTACAACATGGACCTATTGTAGAAGTTGGAAAGGCCGAAGAATCTATGGAAATATATCATATTCATCAAAGATGACCAATTGTGAATGCGTTGAATCCTGGTTCGGTCAACATGCACCCCATGTTCATCCACAATGTATCCCAAGTATTAAATTCTCTACATGCAAAATGAGAATTTCTCCAGATTGACATATAAAATTGTGTATTCGTAGGGTGCTCAACACCTACTGAATTTGTTGCAAATTTTTTGCCCAAGTCTGGTTGAAGATGAGAATGTCATCCAAATATACGACCCCAAAATTTTTATGAATGACTGCAATATATCATTCATCATCATCATGAACGCTGGAACATTAGTCAAACCAAAATACATGACCAACCAGTCAAAAATAGATTCTTTAGATTTGAATATTGTCTTCCATACATTAGTTTGCTCTATTAGAACTTGGTGGTAGATTGACTTAAAATGAATGTTACTAAATAACTTGACACCCTTAAGATGATCATGAATATCGCCAAATTGGGGGATTATGTATCAGCTATTGAGAGTGATTTTTTTTAGGGATCTATAGTCAATACACAGTCTCCATGTGTCATTCTTCTTATACACCAACCGAATTGGTCTCCCGCAAGGTTAGGTGCTTGGTTGAATGTGGCCCTTTTAGATGAACTCATGAATTTGATGCTTTATTTTCTCATTCTCTAGAAGGGAGCATTTGTATATTGGACCATTAGGTAATGGAGCACCATGTATCAAGTGAATGGGATGTATCGAGTCAATCAAATGTTTGACTTGACAGTGTAGAGGCAACCTTATAGGGGAGGCTAAGATGTCCCTATATTCCTTTACAACCTTGTCCACATGCTTTTGCTATGTAGAGAGACTCTATGTTGAAGTTGTGGTGGTCACATTGATATTTGTTCACTTTTTTACTAAGCCATGAAGAACACAAACTTTTCAATCTTAGATATTACCTTTTGACAATATTTTTCCAAGATCAATGAAATTGCAGTAGTTAGAACTACCTCTAGTACCCTGTAGGGCTGACCTACCAAAGTGATAATTGGACTACGAGGTTTAGACTCATAAAAATCATGACGTTTCCACATATAGGTTGTCCTAAAATAACACCACAAACTTGGAATGGGGAAACATCACAAAATACCTCATCTTTGAAAGGGTTGATGTCATAGGACAGGGAAGCACTATCGGATGACACATAGGTTTAATCCTTGGACCAACCGATATGATGCGAAGGTATCATCCTTAACTCAAACAACGATTGGGGGTGTGGCATTTTTGGAAACTTTAATCTCTTGATGACTTTGACTGAGATCTGGTTCTTCTAGCTCCATTATCCACAATAAAATGTAGTGGGGTCCCTTCAGCCAAATATGTGATTGAAAGCAGTGCTCCCCTCATATAGCTCCTCTAACTCCTCTCGTTGTATTTTTGTGGTTGCAATGGTAGCATTGTTTCTCGATCGACCAATTTACATTACTAAAAGGAATAGTCTAAAATTGGGTAGTCTATCATAGGTCCAACTATCGTACACAAATACTTCATTTAGTCTCCTGGTTTGATAAAGATATGGATAAGATTGGCTGGACTCTTGTACATAAATTCTTTCTTTATTCTCCCATGGGGAAAACACATTTTCGTAGGGGAAATTTAGGGATAAGTAAGTGTGGTCTATCTTACTAGAATAGATGGGTGTAACTTTCTTCAGCATGAAACAAGAAATTACTAACCCTGTCCCAACTGCTTGGTATTTTGGTAAGGAAGAACTTTCTTCGCAGATTGGTTTTCAATTGGAGTGAAAGAATGATCCTGCTTTGAAATTTTTATCAGAAAAATATTTTAAGTTACGTTGAGCATCAAACTCTGCAGGATTTGGTCTTTTTATGATCTTGGTCATGACCCAATATTGATAAGGAGATATCGATCCGCTACTTGTGGTGGGCCTATGATATAAAATCCAACATGAAGTGATGAGTGAAAGAACGATAGTTATTCTTGTTGCTTTGTTCTTATGATTCATATCAATAGTGGGTCTCACTTCATTCATTCTGTGTGTTAAGAGTTGTAATACTGTAAACTGAATCAGTTAGTAAAGTAGTTTAATACAGTAACTCCTCTTCAGAAATGGTAAAACTATCAATGATGTAGTATTTAAATAATTAATAAGAAATCAATCAAGTGTGTTCATTCTCAACATTTCTAGTATTCTTCTTTATTTGTTGTTTATTTTCTGACATTTATTGATGATTTTAGCAGGAAAGTTTGGGTTTATTTTTTCAAACACAAATCTGAGACTTTCACTTGATTCAAAGAATTCAAGGCTATAGCAGAGAAACAAAGTGGCGGATTTGTTAAAGTTTTGAGATCTGATGGAGGAGGTGAATATGACTCAAGAGAGTTTCTTGATTTTTGTAAACATCATGGTATTAAAAAGAAAATGACAACCAGATATACTCCATAGCAAAATGGAGTGGCTGAAAGAAAGAATCGCACCGTCATGAACATGGCCAGGAGTTTACTTACAGCAAGAAAAATGTCCAAATATTACTGGGTTGAAGCAGTTGCATGTTCAATTTACATACTTAACAGATCACCAACTTCGAGTGTTCAAGGTAAAGTACCTGAAGAAAAATGGAGT
>SNQJ01S0017614.1:9002-19706 GCA_010110895.2 Picea sitchensis | reverse complement strand
TTGTATTAGTAATTTCAACACTTCCAAGCATTGTTCCACCATGGTGACCACTTGTTCCATCTCTGCACCTCTTCCTTCGATCTGTTCAAAAAGTGCGCAAGCTTCATCCTGCATCGGCTAGAGTCTCTGGGTTACTTCCATGACTCTACTCTAGATGGCATGGACGTGTTGTTGAACTTTGTGCACCTCCTGTGACCTTTTCATATTCTCGACTGCTGACAGTAGTTTTAGCTGTGCCTGCACTGTCGATGCTTGTTGCTCCGCCTCCTAGAGATGGGCTTCTAATGTTGTTAGTTATGGGTCCTCTACAATACGCTCGTAGGTTTGTGCACTTCAATTAGTGATTTTCTTGCATTCTAATGCTAATGCCTTGATTCTTTCGATTATGCTACATACAATTTCTTCCCTTTGGTCTCATACTTCCTGCAGAGTGCTCGACACTGCTTGCAATTCCATTTCTGCTACTCTTGCTTGAAGCTGTTGAATGGCTTCAGCGAGCTTCCCCACTTGGCGCTGAGTTGTTTCCTCTTCCATCTGTACCAGGCCCGACACAGAGCGAAGAGATCTAGTTACTTCTTCTTTAACTCCAATCTGCTCTTCGAGAAGCTGTTCATTTTCCTTCTGGATCTGCGCTCTATCCTCTGCAAATTTCTCCTGGAGGTCATCTTTCTCTTGCTTCGCAACCCGACGTTTCTCTAGGTATTCTTCCTTTTCTTTCTTCATTGCCTGAGTCTACTCCTTTTCTTCCTGGACCCGATGAAGGCCAACCTATGTCGCAATTGTTATTCTACGTAGCTGTGCAAGCTCATCTCCTACTTCTATGTCCCTGGATGACAGCGACGTCGTAGACACTGCGTGGCTTGAATAAAGAGCCTGTTGTACCCCTTTCAGCTCCGCCTCAATCTTTTCATACATTATGTCTTACTTTTTTTTGGTTGCGCTGAAAAATATTCTTCAACCATCTCCTAGCAGTTATTCACAGTTCTTCGTTGAATGAGAATTTTCGATGGGACACAATTTGGGGTCCTTCATACTTTATATGGCTCATACACTGTTTTTAACAAAACATATGAGAATCATGTTGCTTTCAATCTTGTTTTATGTTATTATACTTCGACCGTATATAGCACGAAATTCCCCATCCTTCACCAAATTTGGAGTTTCAAATTAATTGAAGAATGAGTGTTTGTCATCTCTTTAATATATGCAACGAAGGATAGATACAAGAATGAGTGTTTGTCATCTAGGTTGCATGTCATCTCTTTCTTTAAGAATGATGACACGCAACTAAGGATCGGCCACTTATTTAATCAAAATAATGACAACTTTGCAACCAACTCCGAGGAGTCAGCAACTGTTATTATGTAACTTCGAGTGGATGGGGTCATCCTAATTCGTGGAAATGCCTGAAATGAAATTAAGCTGCCATGGTTACTCGATCTCAAGGTATGGCCATATTGCATTCATGCAGAGCTATGAAAATTTAAATTATTTTCCATGGCAAAGCTGTCTAGGAGATGATGTGATGATGTTTAGTAGTCACATCACTTAGAAAGATGGATAAAATTTACATTAAAATTTTAATTATATATATATATATATATATACATATATTATTAATTTTATCCTCTTGTATTTTTTGTTATTCACTATTTAAGTATACACATTTCATTTTAAAAACAAAAATAATATATCTTACAGTCCCTTTCAACATTATTATTATATTCAACTAATGAATACTTTATTTAAAACCTCCTACTATCTTTTTAACTACATAATTACCTGCTATACAATTATTAACTATATACAACAATAAATATAATCTTAAGAGAAAATATAAGCAGCGTTGCTGTACTTGTTTATATGTACTCTTTTTATGTTATTTATAGTTCTCTGTTGGAGGAGAGTTTTTAACAAATATTCAACGTTTTTAACAAAAACATATGAGACTACTGTAGTTTTCCATATTCAACGTTTTTTAACAAAAACATATGAGAGTACTGTAGCTTTGGGGGGTTTTTCAAAGCTGGTTGAATATATATTACACTACCTCGAGTGCTGCAAGGCTACCTCGAGAGCCATTCAAAGTGGAACGTAGTATCTTTCGGGGGGTTTTTCAAAGCTGGTTGAATATATATTACACTCGAGTGGTGTGAGGCTATCTCTACAGCCTTTCAAAGTGGAACGTAGTATCTTCTGAGGGTCTTTCAAAGCTTGTGGAATATGATATGATAACAAATTATTACTTATGCTTACCTTTTCAAAGCTTGTCGAATATAATATGCTAAAAAAAAATATTACTTATGATGACCTTTTTATGGCACATAATATAAAAAAATAAGAATAAAATTTACTTTTTGCCAATGTATGTCACTCCAACCCCGGAAAATAACATAGAAATACACACACTGGAGATGAGAGACTGTTACAGTAATATAACTAGCGCAGTTGACTTACAATTTGAAAGCAAATCTGGTTGTGGATATCAAAATTACATAGACTATGGTCGTGGAAACATGAGATTCTTGTCGATAGAGGAATAATACATGGCATCGAATTTTGCCGGCAGTGTTAGGTGTTAGTGTTCTAATTTGAAAAGACTTAATTCTGTGAAAAAAAATTAAAAGGTATAATAATAATAGATATTGTTTTATATAAGTATCAAAAATTTAAAAGTTATAATAATAATAATAAATATTTTTTTATATAAATATCAAATTTAATAACTTAGTAATGTAATTTTTTAATTTTTTTTTTTATAATAATTAAAAAAAAATCAAATTTATATTTAAAAAAATATAATATAAATATTTAATAAATCCAAAATTAAATAAATCTACGTTAATTAGACAACACCATGACATCAAACTTGTTTGCAATATTGTTCTTACATTGAACTTGTTTGAGATATAGTAGATATTCTTATATGTAAGATCAAGTAATTATGTTTAGATGAAGTAATTTTGCTATGCTCCCATCTTTACAGCTTCAATATAGAATTGGCAAAGAGGTTAGGGTAATATTCTTGGAAATCCTTTTAATATTAATAATGAGTTTTTTTTTTTTTTCATAGATTAAGTTATATTAAGAGATAGATAAATATTAAAAAGAGTGAGAGCTCGGAACAAGCTAGGGTTTGACATTCACGAACATAGCAAAGCGCAGCATGGTTACCAAAGGGGGCGGTAATGGAACCCCTTCATACAAGAAGGTAGTGGTGGATGGGGGGAAAGGACCACGAGGCAGAGGTTTCAAGGAACCAATGAAGAGCACCTCGGGTTCAGGACCGAAAAAGAATCAAGAAAGACACTCGAAAAAAATGGACCGCATGGGGGAAGAAGCCAGAGAAACCCAGAATGCAACGCAAGAACCAGAGGACCCCAATGGAGTAGAAGGGCACAACCCGTGTAAACTAAAAACAACACTCATATCCAAGGTAATACTGGAAGACCCACAAACACAACTCTACTGGGACCAGATGAAGACGCATGCACTAATCTGCAAGTTCATGGGTCCCTGGCCCATAGAAAGAACATTGCGCAACTCGATAAAATATCATTGAAAACCAAATGGGGAATTTGAACTCCATTTGGGTTCGAAAGGCTTCTTCATAGTATTATTAATGAACCTGGAGGAGATAGACAAATTCTTTGAGGGGGGGTGTACTTCCACGCCTCAGCAGGACTGTACATGCGGCCATGGAAGGAAAACGTTTCCCCCGAGAAAGAAACCTTCAAGAACATACCCATCTGGTTGTGGTTTTACTCTTTGCCGCTAGACAACTGGTTACCCTCTACCTTTGAAGCAATCGGGAACAAACTGGGAAAATATGTGAAGACATCGGAAGCAACCCTAAAAGGGAGATATACCTCCTATCCAAGATTCTAGATAGAGATGGATGTTTCGGGGGCACTCCGAGAAGTTACAATCCTAGAATTCAGGGATGAGGAATGGATACAAAGCATTGATTACGAGAAGATCCCATTCAGATGTAGAAGATGTCGTGAACATGGACACCTACTCATAGAATGTCCTCTCAATAAAAAACAAGAAGCGGAAAATACCAAAATACAACAAGATGAGGAAGGGTTTATTAAAACGAACCACAAAAACAGAGCAAACAAGAAACCAAATAAAACCCCAATGGGAAGAAATCTGGAAGCCATGACCAAAACGAAAGGGAGAGACAAAACCTACAAAGTGGAAGAAGGAGGAAAGGAAAAGGAAAAAGCTAAAGGAGCTAAGGACCAAGCCACACATGAGTACACAAACAATCCAAGCAATTAGATGGAGCAGAGGGGTAGCGCAACTCATATGGACAGAGAAACCAAAGATGCCAACACACCCATGTAGGAGACAGACAGAGACGTGGAAATGACACCAAGCGAGATAGGCACGGAAGATCCAGATCTCAGAGATATTGTGGAAAGGGAAGGAATAGATCTCCTGAACATACTGGAGAAATGGAAAAGGTCTGGTGTATACAATGTACCAACGGAGCAACTAGACCGCGTCCAATACCTATTCCTCCTAAGGGAGGAAGAAAAATAAAGAGGGTTCAAGTGCATGGACAGGGAGATAGGACACCTAGGAATCAAAGAAGGTGAGGGACAACCACATCTCTCACCCAAGCAGACGTGAAGGAAGAAAGGCATGAAATAAACTAGTGTATCCCTATAGGAACTAGGAGTCCTGCTAATAAACTCAGGTAAGATCAATAATCTCTTTCCCAACTCCCCCCCACATGTTTAAATGAAGATTATAACATGGAGTATTAGAGGCCTAAACAACCCAAGAAATCAAAGAATCCTTAAAAACAGATTGTGGAAGGAACAACCAGACCTCTGTTTCATTCAAGAGACAAAAATTTTGGTAGATATAATGGAAACAATCAACAAAAAACAATAGAGCAAGTACAAGACATTGGTTGTCAAAGGACAACATATGACAGGTGGGATTCTCACTCTGTGGAACCCACAATTGATGAATCTACTAGCAGTCGAAGCCACCAGATACACACTTTTGGTAAGCATGCAAATCATAGGTAACACAGAGGTGATTCTATGCACTAATGTGTATGGTCCCCAGATGTTGTAAGAGAAAAGAAGAATGCTCCTAGACCTGGAAAACCTAAAATCGTGTTACAACGCCCACTGGATCCTGGCTAGGGACTTCAACATCATCATGACACTTGCGGAGAGAAAAAGAGGCACCAAGAGACTAGATAGAGATGTGGAAGACTTTTCAGCTTTCATTGACATATTGGAGATGGTGGACATAAAAAAAAGTAATGGCCAGTTCACATGGAACAACAAAGATAGATCAACATCATATCGCGATGAGGCTAGACAGATTCTTGGTGTTGGATTCCATCATCCTACAGGGTTTAACTTTAGACTGCAACATCCTTCCCTGGGGGACTGAAACCATTGGCCAGTAAAACTAGAAGAAAACTTCCAAACCACACTGAAAAACATACCCTTCAAATTCGAGAAATTCTGGAATGATCATCCCACCTTCAAGGAGAACATCAACCATTGGTGGCGAGAGCCACAACCTGAACAAGGGACAAGGATGTTCAAAATTTACAATAAACTTTGATACATCAAACATAAACTCAAGGAGTGGAACAAGAAAATATTTGGAAACATAAACCAAGATTTTTTTTTTATTGAAAATAGAATGATGAACCTCAACGAAATATGCATAGACAAGGGTTATACAGAGGACCGAAAAAAGGAAGAGATCCAACTGAACCAGGAATGGGAAGCAAGATGCTAGCAGGAAGAGACTCTATGGTGCAAAAAGTCCAGAATCAGGTGGCTAAAGGAAGGTGAACATAATACAAGTTTTTTTCACCGAACTACCATTGCTAGAATAACCCACAACAAAATCCTAAAAAATTGGTAAAAGGATGGGATCGAGAGAGAGTCCCACAAGGAGATCAAAAATATATTGGTAAACCATTTCCATGGGATAGCCTAGGAACCTAACCAAGATTGAACGGAGCCATACAAAGGATAACTCAACACATCCCCAAGCTAGTTAGTGAGGAACAAAATATCAGCCTAAACAAACCCATCGCCAAGGAGGAAATTGACCAAGTGGGCTAGGAGATGCCCAATGGAAAGGCCCCATGTCTAGATGGTTTCACAGCGGAATTATTCAAAGCTTGTTGGGAAGTGGTCAAGTATGATGTCTACAGGGTATTGGAAGACTCCAGACGCTCGACCTCCATTCTGAAAGCGATAAATGCCACAATGATAACCCTAATTCCCAAAGAAAATGAAGCTAGGACACCAAAACACTACATACCCATAGCATTATACAATGTGGTTTATAAGATAATCTCCAAAGTCATAGCCAGTAGAATGAAACCTCTCCTACCTTCACTGATTTCCCAGGAACAGGTGGGTTTTGTAGAAGGGCGAAAAATTTTGGACAACATAATCCGTGCCCATGAACTGATACACACGCTGAAAAACCAAAGGAAAGGGAGGATGCTAATCCAAATTGATCTAGCAAAGGCTTATGAAAAACTCAACTGCCACTATATGGTCAAGACTCTGGAATATTTTGGCTTTGCGCAACACTGAATCAACTGGATTGTTAGCCTAGTGTCAACAACTAGCTACTCGCTACTAATAAATGGAGCCCTAGCCAAACCCTTCTGGCCCTTAAGAGGCATCAGACAAGGAGACCCACTATCACCTTTCTTGTTCATTATGATGATGGAAGGACTCATTAGAAGCATAAAAAGAGCAGCTGCAGCAGGGGAAATAAAAGGCATTAAACCCTTCGAAACCTGACCTACCTCCACTCACCAATAGTTCGTGGATGACACCCTACTCCATGCCACACCCACGGTCAAGGAAGAGAAAGCCTACAAAAAAATATTAGATGAGTTTGGGGAAGACTCAGGAGCAGAGATCAATCACTCCAAATCCATGATATACTTCTTCAATACCAACCCAACAATCCAAAGGAACTTGGAAAATATTTTGGGGTTTGAACACAAAACTCTCCCAACAAAATATTTGGGAATTCCCCTGATGGACAAAGAATGAAAAATGGAAACATGGGAAGGTGTGATCAACAAGCTACAAGAGAGGGTGAAAAATTGGACTTACAAATCCCTCAACCTTGCGGGGAGACTTTTCTTTACCAAGGTGGTCCTGTAAGCAATTCTGACCTATATGATGTCAGTGTTTCCCGCTTCCAAAGGAATACTCCAAAAAATAATAGCCATTCAAAGGGACTTCCTATGGAGAGGAGTAGAAAGAAAGAAAAAATGGGCCCTGGTGGCCTGGGAGAAGGTTTGCAAACCAAAATACAAAGGAGGCCTGGGATTACAAGACGCACAAGTAACCAACAAAACCTATGGGGTGAAACTCTAATGGAGATGGGTCAAAGAAAAGTCAACACCTTGGGCAACTCTCTGGAAAGACAATTATGCCCTAGAAATCAACGACCAAGATCAAATTTGTTTTATAGGAACAAGAGAAGGATCATCCATCTAGAATATAGCCTAGCACAACAAAACATGGATCCAAAAACATTGTTTCTCAGAAGTGAGGAATGGTAAAACAACCCGATTCTGGAAAGATGCGTTGCAACAGGAAACCAGAATGGAAAATACAGACAGGGAGGAACTCCAACATGACATGATAGTACAAGGGAAAACTAGAATCCATTACTACTGGAAACAAGAAAATGACCACGACATATGGAGGACCTCGAACAAACTCAATCCACAAAACAGAAATCAGATCGCAAGAATAACAAAAGAGGTGAAGGAGGAATTGGGGAAAAGGAAAATAGTAGTCTCAAAAGAAGAGGGCCAACTAACATGGGGCACGAAAAATAGAGGGGAATTTAACTTAAAAGAAGTTTGGAATTACATTACAGACTAGGAACAAGAAGACCGGGCACAACCGTGGGGAAAAATTTGGGGTAGCCCCTCGTGGCCAAAAATCAAAATGTTCAAATGGCTAGTACTTCACAATCGAATTCTAACGTGGAAAAACCTAAGGAAAAGAGGGTTCATAGGCCCATCATGATGCCACCTATGTAAAGTTAAAGAAGAAACAATGAATCACCTCCTAGATGAAAGTAATTCCACATCAGAGATGTGGGACTGGGCGACAAGCATCTTCCGCCAGTCCAATAGGACGTGCAGTAACATTAGTGCAACCATCAGCAACTAGAATGAGAGTTACAACAAAAATGGAATGGTAAAACTCTACTGAAAACTCATACCATGGATGATCATCTCGGTAATATGGAAAGAAAGGAACCGATGCATATTCATGAATGAAAGCCTCTCGGAAGGGAAACTCAAGGAAGTAATAATCCACAAATCCGAGAAACGGTGCAGATCCGCAACTGCAAGACCGAAATAGTGCAACTCATAGGCTAGGACTCTCGAATCCTAGAAACTTTCCACCTAAAAGACGAGTGCAACAACACATTGGTAGGGAGGCCACACCAACTCCAATTAGGAGTGCACACATCGACACCTCCTCCGGCAGGGTTCTTCAAATTAAACTTTGACGGGGAAGAAAAAGGAAACCCAGGAATGACAGGAATGAGAGGGGTGATCAGAGATAGCGGGGGTAACATAATCAGGTTGTACGTTGGGAGCCTAGGTAACTCAAGAAACAATGCATCAAAATTTGGAGCTCTCGAACTCGGTCTCGAAATTCTAATACGAGAAAGGGTGACCAACACTGTCGTGGAAGGTGACTCCACCATGGTTATCAACACGGTTAAGAGAATCCAAAATGACACCAGAGTGAGAAAGGTTCAGAAACACTGGTGCTTGGCACATTCCCTATAAAAAATCCAGGAGCATCTGCAAACGATTACCACCATGGATTTGCGTTGGGTACACAGATCAAAAAATGGTCGGGCGGACATAATTTCCAACTAAGGGGTTATAAAAGAAGGACCAAAACTAGATACTACCTCGTCCAACATCCCGCAAGGAAAATTTAGAACAAACTGCACCCAACTAGTGACAAAAGATTGGGACAACAACTTAAGCAAGGAAGGTCACATCGAGAAGGGCAGGGAAAGGAATGATGAAAGGACCGAAGGACCTAGTCCGGACATGACTTCCCAACACCGAATTACCAATCACAATGCAAAATCAAATCATACAACAGGTGATGGCACAGAAACAAGATCATGTCAACAGTAATATCTACGGGGGAAGCTTGTGGGAAAGCATCGATGGTAATCAACACATAGCTAATGACATAAGGTAAGAAGGATTGACATGGACCAGTAAATTTCCACCACGCCAAGGTCCAGGGATGAGGAGTGGCCAAGCATGACATTAAGTGAGTAGGGGCAAGTGCCAGTATAGGAATAACGGACGAGTCATTATGACCATACATACCATGTGTAAGGTAGCTAGAGAGGTAGTGGGGGGCCCCAGAGGGCCCATAGTGATAATAGTGGAGGTCATTCAATGTACGGTGGACTAGGTCTACTATATTATTAAATAAGGACCACTATGGTAGTTAGATATAATAAATAGGTAATTAGATATAATAAATGTAAGAGGACTTCTTAGAAGGTTCTACTTCTAGAATATTCCTCCTCTAGAATGTTCTTAGGTGATGATAGCATTATATAAAGGGATTCAAGTGATGTAATGAGACATGAAGAGAAATATTGTATTTGGAGTTGAAGCTCATTAGGAGGATGCCCCCTCGAAGAGGCAAGTGAACAGGAGATGATCCCTTCCATAATAGGATCCATTGTATGGTGTTGCCCTACCTCAAGGGTTTTCTCTATTTCTTGTGATCATGTTATGGTGAATGGTTTATGGTTTATTCTTGGTTATTTATGAAGAATATTTACATATCTGGTTTAGGTACTTAACAAGTGGTATTAGAGCACTTTCCTTGGGCAGACATTGTGGGCAAATATTTTTTATTTTTGCAGATTTTTTTTTTTTCAGAGAAAAAAAAAAGGGCCGCGAAATTATCATAGTTTTTGGTATATTTCAATGAAAAATTTGCAGAAAAGGGTTGTAGATCTGAGTTCCTCTCATAAAAATACCCAGGTTCAAAAACAAAATCGTCCGAAACGGAGTCCGGGAAGTCAAGATATTGAAGTTTTAAAATCTTCAATTTTTCGGGGTTTTTTCCGCGGATGGCGGCGCAATTTGTTTTTATTTATGTAGAAATTAGAGGCTGAAATTTCTTAAAAAAATTACATATCTGAGTTCCTCTCACAATTTCACCCAATTTCAAAAAAAAAATCAGCTGAAACGGAGTCCGAGAAGTGAAGTTATGAGCATTTTTACTTTAGCATTTTTTTAGGGTTTTTTCAGAAAAAACCGCGATTTTCTGTTGTAATTTATTGTTCTATTTTTTTTTTGTTTTTTCGTGACGGATGCGGAACCGAAGGGTTCATAGGGTGCTCAGATGAATATTTCTTCTCAAAACCTGAAAGAAATTCTTGAATCATTCAAAGTCCAATTGTTTCACACATTGGATGCATTTGCACATGGCCTCACAGACAGCCTCACAAACAGTTTCACAGACGACCTCAATGATAGTTTTCGTAGTATTCAAGATTCATTGAATAACATGCAGGAAATATTTCTTATGGAGGGCCTCAGGGATGAATATAATCAAGAAATATATGCTTGGTATGATTTTGAGGATGATTGTGATGATTGGTATATGG
>SNQJ01S0017613.1:87238-102180 GCA_010110895.2 Picea sitchensis | reverse complement strand
TATACAGAAGCATCCAGAGTTACTCAAGCGTTGTGGAAAACACTTGTCTCAAGGGGAGGGGCATGTTAAGCCCTAATATTGGCTCATTACCCCTTAATTGGGGCATATTACATTAGTAATGTTATTTTGTTTATGTCGGCTTTATTCCATTTGTTTTAATTATACCTCCTAGTCTCCTATATATACCAAGGAGACATTTTCATTTGGAATCATCTTGTACTTGAACATTTATGTGGGGTAAAAGGAGGTTTCCCCCTTGAAGAGGATTATTATATGAAATTCTCTTTTTTTCAAGGCGTTGAGTACTTATTCTGAGGTTTTTCTATGCTATATTGATATTTGGTTCTTAACACCGACAATTTTGCACCCGCAACCATACACCATCGGATGGATCTGCCAAGGAAGCAATCTTTGCATCAACCAATAGTGTCGTCTGTCCTACGAAATTGAGCCCTTCAAAGATGAGGTATTGCGTGATGTTGCTCCCCTTGAATTTTCTGATGTTCTTTTGGTCCAACCTTATTTATGGAAATTTCATGTCATATATGTGTCTAGGCCTCGTAGTGTTATTATTAATTTGGACAGGAAATTATACAAGATGCTCGAGGTAGTCCCACCTACTAACATTTCCTTGATCTATGCCAAGTAATGCAGGAAGTTCATCTCTCAGACCGAGAAGTTTGTCTTCTTCGTGATTCGCTCTCAAAGTGAGTGGAAGGCTGTAACCACATCCATGGCCTCCGCGACCGATCTCTCCACACAATGGAAGAACATGGATAAGGTCATGGAAGAATACAAAGACATCTTCTCCTCACCCACTGGGGTACCTCTACAGTATCAAGTCAAGCATTCAATCAATATGACCCCTGACACACCATTACCTAATGGGCTAGTATATCATCGCTCTCTGTTAGAAAATGAGGAGATCAAGCATCAGATCCAAGGAATGCTCCAAAAGGGGTACATTCGACCCAACTCATCACTACGTGGAAGACCAATCGTTCTTGTGCAGAAGAAAGACGAGACCTGGTGACTCTACATCAATTACTGGTCCCTAAATAAAATCACAGTCAAGAATTGGTACCCGATTCCCTGAATAAAAAATCTCCTTGACCAGCTCAAGGGAGCCAAATACTTCAGTAAGATTGATCTAAAGTCTAGTTACCATCAGGTCCCAATAGAGCAAACAGATGTATGGAAAACTTCCTTCAAGTCCAAAGAAGGTATTTTTGAATGGTTGGTCATCGCCTTTGGTTTGACTAATGCCCCCAAAAATTTCATGAGGATGGTGGACGATATCTTGCAGCCTTTCACAAATTCTTTTGTGGTAGTGTATCTAGAACACTTGCAGCATATTCAACAGGTTCTACACACTCTACAACAACACAAGCTATATGCAAATTTGGAAAAATTCTCCTTCGGCATGGACAAGGTCTAGGACCTAGGATACATTGTTGATGAGTATGGGGTGCATGTATATTCAACCAAGATCCAGTCCATTTTTTATTGGCCAGCCCCAACCACACTCACTGAGTTTCGAAGATTTTTAGGCCTTGTCGATTTCTATCATGGGTTCATGTTGGGATTATCCCATATTGCATCAGCCCTTAACCAAGTAACCAGGGGTGGTGGTAAGGAAAAGTTCATGTGGGGCCTATCACAACAACAAACGTTCGATGATTTGAAGAAACACTTGTGCTCAACCCAGTGCTCTCATTACCCGACCTACAACAACCCTTTGAGATTGAGATAGATGTTTTAGACTATGTTGTGGGCGTAGTTCTCACTCAACACGAACACCCTGTGGCCTATCATAGTTAGACACTATCATATGTCATTTGTAAGTAGCCTACCTATGACAAAAAAATGTACTCCATTGTGCAAGAATGTTGTCAGTGGAGGCATTACATTCTCAGGAAGGAGACAATCATCCACACCATTCATAAGTTGTTGCAGTTCATGCAGACATGGGAAAAATTGCAGAATAACTTCCATTAGAAGTGGTCCACATACTTGTAGAAGTTCCATCTCAACATCAAGTATAAGAAATGAACCACCAACTACGTCACTGATTGTCTCAGCTGCTCGCCAGTTTTAGTACTCACCACAGTGCTAAACTACTGCAACCAGGAGACCTCTGGATGGCCCCAACTCTATGATAAAGATCCTGACTTCACCGCCACCTACCAAATTCTGGGCACAAACACAACTGTCACTGATTTCCATCTTTAGGGTGGTATTTTGTGCCATATGGGCCATCTTTTCATTCCATCAAGTGAGAAAACAAATCTGATTTCGTAATCCCACTATAGTTGGGTTGCAGGACACTTTGGAGTAGAAAAGACAACAACAGTGTTGCAACAACATTTCTATTGGCCAAAACTTTGATAGGATGTCAGCAAGTATATCAGGTCCTACACTACCTATGCCATTTCCAAACCATCCATTAAGAAGCAAGGCATGTACACCCCTCTTCCTACTCCTGAGATTCCATGGGAATCCATCTTGATAGACTAGATGTTGGGCCTTCCATCAACCAAGCGACGAAATGACTGTGTTTTTGTGGTGGTTGATTGTTTTTCTAAAATGGAAATTATGGCCGCATGCAAGAAGAGCATCACAGCAGAGGTCACTGCCAATATCTTTTTTGAACGAGTGTGGGTACATTTTGGGATGCCACAAACCATCGTCTCATATCGGGACCGTCATTTCCTCAACACATTCTAGTTGAGCCTCTGGTCACTGTTGGACACCAAGCTTACTAAATCCACTTCCTTCCACCCCCCAGATGGATGTCCAAACTAAGGTCATCAACCAGATGATCGTGCATATCCTACACATGTATAACTCCAAGCATCATCGCACATGGGATGATATTCTTCCTTATGCTCAACACAACTAAAACCGAGTCATTCATATCTCAACCGACCACAACCCATTTTAGGTGGGGTTGGGATTTCAACCATTGGGTCTCATGGATGTTGCACTACCCCTTGTGGCCACCCAGATAGACTCATTCCATTATCAAATTGAAGATGAAAAAGATACCTGGTTCATTGAGTGGATCCATCACATCCACCAACAAGTTCAGGATATTTTTCAGAAGTCCAATGCCAAGTACAATAAACACCATGATCAACATCAGGTGCCACACAAGTTTCATGTGGGAGATAAAATTTGGTTTTACTTGGAGAAATAATGTTTGACAGGACCCCATTGAAAACTTCATCCACTCAACAATTATTGTGGGTGTCAATAATTTTGAGCTCAACATTCCCCCTTTCCTTGGCTTCCACCCAATGTTTAATGTGAACCTCCTTCTACCATACTTTCTACCATTATTGGACACCTCAGAGGTAGCAGAACAATTGACACCGATAGAGCTCAACCCTGACCGCATGGAACATGAATCCACTGATCAGATCATGGAAACACGGGTCAAGGGAACTCACCAATATAATTTTCAGCTTTATCGTGTTGTCAAAGTAGTGAAGCTCCTACACCAAGGCAAGTGGCTCACCCGAGGCCAAATTCAACATAAACTTTCTCATATAATGAGTGAACTCAACACAATGGAGACCAATGCTTCCTAAGGGGGGAGGATTCATCCAGGTGGATATTGGTGGCCACCCACCTATTCCAATTGTCTCACATACATATGTCATATTGGCAGTTTCAGTTTTCATCTTGGCACTTTTTTTCTAGCTTTTTAGGTCCTAAACTTCTAGGGTCGTTTGAGGCCCTAAACAACATTTTTTGGGCCTATCACAGTCACACTATAGGCACAATTAGATTGTAATGGATTATTGTGTATTCCTCGGACATACATTTCCGACGGTCTATCGTACGCCTAAAACCAATATTTTATGCACAAGTTACAACCTCGGGAAGTTGATGTACCAACTTACCCCAACGGGGCCCACATGACTTTTGGCACTTTATCTCCTAGGGTTAGGATTTTGGATGTCTAGGGTTTTGGAATTCATGTTTGATGTAAAAAGGCATTTGGAGCCTCATTGTACTCATCTTGTTGTGAATGAGCACAGCCGTCAAATATCTTCTTAGAGATAATCTTCCACCATTCTAGCAAGCTTGTTTCAATCTGCATTTTACAGTTACAACATATTTCTTTATTGAATAGAACCAAATTTTTATTGTATCTATGTTATTTTTCATTGTATCTATTTGTTAATAATATAGATCCGTATTCATTTCATTATGCTCATAAAATCCATATCAAGTATGGTGTGATGTCATTATGATGGATGCATGCCATCTGTTATTGGGGAGGCCTTGAAAATATGACAGAAAAGTCATGTATGATGGAGAAAATATTACCTACACCTTTTGGAAGGATGGATCAAAAGTCATCTTATTGCCCCTTAAGGACGAGGGAAAAGTTGAGAATATGTTGTCGGAAAGAGAGCTTGTTAAGGAAATGAAGGCAACGAGATTTTATTATGCATTAATAGTGTAAAAAGGAGTCGTGGAATACAAACCAATCCCTACTGAAGTGTCCAAGGTACTAGAAACATATGTTGATGTTATCCCTAATGAACTACCTGATGGTCTTCCACCAAAGAGGGATATTCAACATCACATTGATCTAATCCTAGGATCGTATTTACCTAATCAGGAAACCTATAGGATGATTCCTACACAACATGTAGAGCTCAACTGGTAAGTGGCAGAACTTATAAATAATTATTTGGTAAGATAAAGCATGAGTCCCTGTGTTGTACCGACATTATTGACTCCAAAAAAAGATAATACATGGAGGATGTGCACAGATAATAGAGAAATAAATAAAATTACCATCAAATATCGATTCCCTATACCGCACTTGGACGACATGATGGATGTGCTAGCCAAAGCTAAATATTTTAGTAAAATTGATTTGCGAAGTGGATACCGCCAGATCCGTATCCGCGAAGGGGATGAATGGAAAACTCCCCTCAAGAACAAGGATGGAATATATGAATGGATGGTGATGCCATTTAGGTTGTCCAATTCACCTAGTACTTTCATGTGGTTGATGAATACTGTGCTTCAACCTTATATTGATAAGTTTGTTGTCATTTATTTTGATGGCATCCTAACTTTAAGAAAGAAAAAAGAAGATCACCTTCAACATTTAAAAATTATATTGGATGCATTGAGAAAACATTAGCTTTATGTAAACCAAAAGAAGTGTAGCTTCTTGCAAGAAATTTTGGTATTTATGGGTTTTGTCATCTTAGCAGAAGAAGTCGAGATGGATTCAGAGAAGGTCAAAGCAATTTTGAAGTGGCCTAGCCCTAGGAGCATATCAAAGGTAAGAAGTTTTCATGGGATGACCACCTTCAACTAAAAATTTATTTGAAATTTTAGTATTGTGGCGCCCATAACAGATTGCACCAAAGGCAAGACATTCATGTGGACCAAGGAAGCTCAGGAAATTTTTAAGTTTCTAAAGAAGCTCACTAAGGCACCTATATTGGCCTTACCAGATTTTGATAAAGTTTTTGAGGTAGACTGTGATGCTTCACATGTATGAATTGGAGTTGTACTTATCCAAGAAGGTAGGCCAATTGCATTTTTTTAGTGAAAAATTGAATGAGGTAAGAAACAACTACTCCGCATACGATGTATAATTTTATGCAATTGTGAAAGCATTGCAACATTGGAGGCATTATTTAGTGTCAAATGATTTTGTGTTATTTACTGATCACATTGCATTAAAATATGTAAACACCCAAAAGAAAATGAACAATAGACAAGCAAAATGGGTCTCTTTCTTACAAGGCTACACCTTTTTTTTCTGAAGCAAACATCAGGATGACGTAATCAAGTTGCAGATGCCTTGAGTTGGTGCATTGTTATTTTGACAACCATGGAAAATCAAGTAATTGGGTTTGCTGCATTAAAGGATCTCTATGCATCTGATGACAATTTTTGGGAGATTGTGGAACAATTGGAGAATCTAGTAGTTGCGAACATAGATCTTACTCAGGGTGAATATTTTATGCAAGATAGCTACCTCTTCAAAGTAAAACAACTATGCATTCCAATTGGTTCTATGAGAGAAAATATTATCAAAGAACTTTATAGTAGTGGTTTGGAAGGACATTTTGGAAAGGATAAGATGCAAGCCTTAATCGAAGATAAGTATTACTAGCCAAAGATGAAAAAGGATATAACTAGGTATGTGGAATGGTGTAGGATTTGTCAAATGGCTAAAGGAAACTCACAGAGCAAAGGGTTGTATATGTCATTATCAGTGCCTACAGGCCCATGGAAAGGTTTGATCATGGATTTTTTGTTGGGGCTCCCAAACACATAGTGAGGTAATGATTCTCTTTTTGTGGTTGTTGATAGGTTCTCTAAAATGGCTCATTCATTACTTGCAAGAAAACTAGTGATTCATCGAGGGTGGCATAATTGTTATTTTCAGAAATTATTAGATTGTATGGGGTTCCAAATACTATTACCTCTAATAGATATATTCGGTTCTTGGGTAAGTTTTGGAGGAATTTATGGAAGAAAATGGGGACTAAATTACAGTTCAAAAGTGTGTATCACCCCAAAACATATGGAAAAACCGACGTAGTAAATCAGAGTTTGGGAATCCTATTACAGAGCATTGTTGGAGAGAAGCCCAAGAAATGGGATTTGGCTTACCTCAAGAAGAATTTTCCTACAATAATTCAGTGAATATATCTATAGGTAAATCTCCATTTCAGGTTGTTTACGGTAGAAATCCTATGGGTGTCCTATATTTTGTGTAGCTACCACTTGGGGATAGGACCAATGATGATGGGAAAGCATTTGTAGAACAAATTCAACAATTGCAGCAACAAGTGATACAAAAGCTGCAAGACAATAATAAACATAAAAAAATTATAAAATATTATCACCAACAATATCAGGTATTCAATGAAGGTGATTTGGTAATGGTTTATTTATGAAAAGAGTTGTTTCCTAGAGGAACCTACCACAAATTGAAGTATAAGAAAATTGGTCCTTGCAAGATTCTCAAGGAAATTAACAATAATGCTTATAAGGTCAATTTACCAGATGATCTCGATATCTCCCCTGTGTTTAATGTTTCTAATTTATGTATCTTCCATGGGGATGATATGGGTGATGAAATTGGGGCGGAGATGGATTGGAAATGGGCCATTCCAAGCAAGAAAAAGGAAAATATTGCACATATTTTAGATAAGAAGGCCCTTCATACTTGACAAGGCCAACACAATTGATATTTGGTCCAGTGGGAAGGTGTAGCACCAACATAGAGTACATGGATTACAGAGGGGGACTTGCTAAACCTATATGTTGTTAAGTGGCAGTAGTTTGAAGACAATAACTCGCAGGAGTTTAGTTCTTTTCAACAAGAAGAGAATGATGCAATGATTTCTTAGGGTCATAACGCTTGAATCGATTATCTGTTTGGGCTGAAATTTTATAGGGAGTTGTTTCTCGAAGAGTTCACTGCTGTTTCGATCTCATCTATTAGATCAAACATCATTTCAACACTTTTTCAGGGCTAAATTCCTTCATATAAGGCCTCAAATTGGAGTTTTAGTGTTTTTTTGAGATTTTTTAAATTAGTAATTATTAATTATCTCTGCGTTTATACACCTAATCAGAAAAGAAAGTTGAAAAATAATGTCTCTCTAGTTATCTTTTAGTTATTGGTCAGTTTTAGAGTCATGTGAGAATTTTCTAAAATTAGTTGTTTTCAAAATTGTAGTTATAAGGGTTTGAACTTCCATTGTAATAGTTAGGATGGAGAAGGAATAAAAGAGAGTTATTTCCCATTCACATGTTTGTTCCTGGTTTTTAGATCTTCTGAATGAGTCCAAGTTTATTGGCTACATCATATGGTATCAAAACAGGAAGATGGATGGGAGAGGAAGAGGAGAAGCAGGGTATCTTTCTCAGATGCATAGAGATATGTAAAACCTCCAAAAAAAAGTAGCATATCTTACAAACGTGTTGGCTAGTCAGAGAATAATAAAAAGAGAATTGTTTGATGAGGAGACAAACCGAGGATATGTAGATCAACATACAAAACATGAAGAAAAATAATTAGAGTGCATGAATTTTGAATATAGGATGCTTAGGGCCCTAGAAGGGAGAAATGATGGGATCACAATGGAAGTTTCAGAATATAGAAGGAGTCTTAAACCAAAGTACTTAATAGATTTCTTGAAAGCCATGGAATTGTTTTTTGAATGGAAGCCAATGATAGAGGAAAATAAAGGTGAAATTTTAATGCACTAAGTTGAAGGGTCACACCATGATCTAGTGGGATCATGTGCAAAAAGATAGAGAAAAAAAGGAAAAGACAAAATTATGATATGGAGCAAGATGGAAAAAAAAATTACGAGAAAGTTTTTTTCCTCTTAACTATGCCCAGACCCTTTTTCATAGATTTTAGAACTTGAATCAAAACCTGTCCACCATGGAGGAAATCACAAACGAGTTTTATTAGTTATCCATTCATGTGGATCATTAGGAAACTGATGAGGAACTGGCTGCTAGGTATGTGAATTTTTTAAAATTTTATATTCAAGATGAATTGAGCATGCATAGGGTTCACAATGTGGAAGAGGCATACCAATTAGACTTAAAGGATGAGGAAAAATAAAATAGACAATTTTCACAAAGGAATAGAGGAGCAAGGAGGGGTACATCATCTACCTCATGAGGTGGTTTTACCTATGGTAGAGGTGAATCATCCCAAGGAGCTGAGAAAGCAGAAGATACTCTACAATTTAACTTGAATCAACCATGAGGAAGAGAATTTCAGAGGGGAAGAGGTTACAATGGTGGAAAAGGAGGACCTTATGTGTGTTTCATGTGTGGTGTAGTGGGTCATCGAGCAATTGAATGCCCAAACTATAACATGCAAGAGCCAAAGAAAGGAAAACATCCTAGTTTAAACTGGGTCCAAGCTGAGAATGAAGAAGAAGGAATTGAATTTGAAGTGTAGCCCAATATGGGGGAGAATATCATGATACAGAGTTCAAAGGTGATACTCATAAAAGAGAAAAGTCAAAGTAGTGGAAATGAAGATTCTTGGCTTTGGACAAATATTTTTTGAACCAGACGCACTTTCGGGGGAAAGGTATGTCAAGTTATTGTTGATAGTGGCAGTTGTGAGAATATGGTTTCCAAATATATGATAGATAAGTTTAAATTACACTATGAAACACATCCCCATCCTTACCGAATTTCATGGTTCAAAAAAGGGAATGAATTCACCATTAATAAAAGATGTTTGATCAAATTTTCCATTGGTAATACTTATAAATATGAAGTATAGTGTGATGTCATTATGGTGGATGCATGTCATTTGTTATTGGGTAGGCCTTGGCAATATGAAAAAAAAATCATGCATGATGGAGAAAATAATACCTACACCTTTTGGAAGTATGGATCGAAAGTCATCTTATTGCCCCTTAAGGATGAGGGAAAAGATGAGAATATATTTTTGGAGAGAGAGCTTGTTAAGGAAATGAAGGAAACATGATTTTGTTATCCATTAATAATGCAAAAAGAAGTCGTGGAAGACATACCAATCCCTAATGAAATGGCCAAGGTACTAGAAGAATATGTTGATGTTATCCCTAATGAACTACCTGATGGTCTTCCACCAAAGAGGGATATCCAACATCACATTGATCTAATCCCATGATCATATTTACCTAATCAGGTAGCCTATATGATGAGTCCCACACAATATGCATAGCTCAACTGACAAGTGGAAAAACTTATAAAGAAACATTTGGTAAGAGAAAGCATGAGTCCTTGTGCTATATCGACATTGTTGACTCCAAAAAATGATAATACGTGGAGGATTTGCACAGATAGCAGAGAAATAAATAAAATTACCTTCAAATATCGGTTTCATATATCGTGCTTAGATAGCATGATAGATGTTCTAGTCAGAGCTAAATATTTTAGTAAAATTGATTTGCGAAGTGGATACCACCAGATCTAGATTCTCGAAGGGGATGAATGGAAAACTGCCTTCAAGACCAGGGATGGACTATATGAATGGATGGTGATGGCATTCGAGTTGACCAGTGCACCTATTACTTTTATGCAGTTTATGAATAATGTGCTTTGACCTTATATTGGTAAGTTTGTTGTCATTTATTTTCATGACATCCTAATTTTTAGTAACATCAAAGAACATCAGTTGCAACATTTAAAAATTATATTGGAGGCATTGAGAAAACATCAACTTTATGCAAACTTGAAGAAATCTAGGTTCCTGTAAGAAATTTTGGTATTTCTGGGTTTTTTCATCTCAGCAGAAGGAATCATGATGGATTCAAAGAAGGTGAGAGCAATTTTGGAGTGGCCTAGTCCTAGGAGAATATAAGAGGTAAGAAGTTTTCATGGGATGGCCACCTTCTACTAAAACTTTATTCACAAATTTAGCAGTATTTTAGAACCCATAATAGATTGCACCTAAGGCAAGACATTCATGTGGACCAATGAATATGAGGAAAGTTTCAATTTTCTAAAGAAGAAGGACATTGAGGCACCTATATTGGCCTTACCATATTTTGATAATGTATTTGAGGTAGAATGTGATGCTTCACATGTAAGCATTGGAGTTGTACTTAGCCAAGTAGGTGGTCCAATTGAATGTTTTAGTGAAAATTTGAATAAGGAAAGAAAGAACTACTCCACATATGATGTAGAATTTTATGCAATTGTGAAAGCATTGCAACATTGGAGGCACTATTTAGTGTCGAAGGAGTTTGTGTTATTTAATGATGACATTGCATTAAAATATGTAAACACCCAAAATAAATTGAACAATAGACATGAAAAATAAGTATCTTTCTTAAAAGGTTGTACCGTTGTTCTGAAGCACAAATCAGGACGACAAAATCAAGTTGCATATGCCTTGAAGTCAACACAATGTTCTATTTAAAACCATGGAAAACCAAGTAATTGGGTTTGCTGCATTGAAGGATCTCTATGCATCTAATGACAATTTTTGGGAGATTGTGTAATAGTTGTAGAATCCAGTATCGGGGAACACATACCTTATTTAGGGTGAATATTTTATGCAAGATGGATACCTCTTCAAAGGAAAAAAAAACTATGCATTCCAGTTGGTTCTATGAGAGAAAAACATTATTAGAAAACTTCACAGTAGTGGTTTGGAAAGACATTTTGGAAAGGATAAGATGCTTTTTTTGTGTGACAGGCAAAATCGACAACTCATGGTTCTCGAACTCGTGTGACACAGGGTTGATTCCTGTCTACTACCTCTATAACCTCCAGGTGCATCCACATAGCCTGCAAGCATTGGGCACGGGTAAATCTGGGTGAGAATCGAACTTGAGACCTTCTTTTTACATTTCCTTCCATTTACATGACACTTGCCAATCGGTCTACACCCCTGTGGGTGAAAGGATAAGATGTTAGCCTTAATCAAAGATAATATTTACTAGCCAAAGATGAAAAAGGATATAACCAAGTATGTGGCACGGTGTAATATTTTTCACATGGCTAAAGGACACTCACTAAACACAGGGTTGTATATGCCATTACCAGTGCCTACAGGCCCATTGACAGATCTGAGCATGGATTTTGTGTTGGGGGCTCCCAAACACACAATGAAGTAATGGTTTTGTTTTTGTGGTTGTTGATAGGTTATTTAAAATGGCTCATTTCATTTCTTACAAGAAAACTAGTGATGCATTGAGGGTGGCATAATTGTTTTTTTAAGGAATTATTAGATTGCATGGGGTTCCAAAAAATATTACCTCTGATAGAGATACTCAATTCTTGGGTCATTTTTGGAGGAATTTATGGAAGAAAATGGGGACTAATTTACAGTTCAGTAGTTCCTATCACCCCCAAATAGATGGGAAAACCGAGGTAGTAAATCGGAGTTTCGCAAACCTGTTACGGAGCATTATTGGAGAGAATCCCAAGCAATGGGATTTGGATTTACCTCAAACATATTTTGCCTACAATAGTTTAGTGAATATATCTATAGGTAAATATCCATTTCAGGCTTTTACAATAGAAGTCTTATGGGTGTCCTATATTTTATGCAGCTACCGTTGGGGATAGGATCAATGATGATGGGGAAGCATTTGCAGAACACATTCAACAGTTGCAGCAACAAGTGAGACAAAATCTACAGGCTAGTAATGAACATAAAAAAATTAAAAAATATGCTCATCGACGATATCATGTATTCAATGAAGGTGATTTGGTAATGGTTTATTTATGGAAAGAGAAGTTTCCTAGAGGAACCTACCACAAATAGAAGTATAAGAAAATTGGTCCTTGAGAGATTCTCAAGAAAATTAACGACAATGCTTATAAGGTCGATTTACCAACTGATATCGATATTTCCCTTTTGTTTAATGTTCCTGATTTATATATCTTCCATGGGATAATATCGGTGATGATAGCAGATCAAAGGTGGATTGGAAACTAGCCATTCAGAGAAAGAAAAAGGAAAGATTGTGCATATTTTAGCTAAGAAGACCCTTCATACTCGACAAGGATAGTACAACCGATATTTTTTCCAGTGGGACGGTGGAGCACCAACAAAGAGTACATGGATTACAAAGAGGGAATCGTTGAACATAGATCCAATTAAGTGGTAGCAATTTGAAGAAGTAACTCGCATGAGCTTCGTTCTTCTCAACCAGAGGAGAATGATGTAGGGATTTTCGAGGGTCATAACTTTTGACTTGGTTATCCATTTGGGATAAAATTTTAGGAGTTGTGTATAGAAGATTTCACTGCCATGCCAATTTGATCCTTCAAAGCATACATTGTTTCGACACTTTTTCGGGGCCAAATTCCTTCATATAAGGCCTCAAATTGGGGTTTTAGTGTTTTTTCAGGATTTTTTAAATTATTATTGATCATTTATCTCTTAGTTTATACACATAATCAGAAAATTGAGTTGACAAACAATGTGTCTCTAGTTAACTCGCAGTTATTGGTTAGTTTTAAATTCATGCGAGAATTTTCTAAAATTAGTTGTTTTTCGAAATTTAGTTTTTTTTTCTAAAATTATTTGTTTTTCTAAAATTAGTTGTTTTCAAAAATTAGTTGTTTTCAAAAATCTCAGATAGTAGTTATAAAGGTTCGAACTTCCATTGTGATAGCCAGGATGGAGAAGGAACAAAAGAGAGGCATTTTCCATTCTCATGTGTTTGCATTGTTTTTAGATCTTGTGAATGAATCCAAGTTTATTGGCTACATCATCTGGTATCAGAGTGGGAATATGGCTGGGAGAGGAAGAGGAAGAGAAGGGTATCTTTCTCATATGCATAGAGATATGTAAAACCTCCAAAGACAAGTAGCAGATATTAAAAAAGTGTTGGCTAGTCAGAGAATAATAAAAAGAGAAGTGTCTAATGAGGAGACAAATCGAGGAGATGTAGATCAACATACAAAACATGAAGAAGAACAATTAGAGCGCATGACTTTTGAAGAGAGGATGCTTAGGGATATAGAAGGGAGAAATGATGGGATCAAAATAGAAGTTTCAAAATATGTAGGGAGTCTTAAACCATAGGAGTTAATGAGTTGGTTGAACACCATGGAATTTTTTTTTGAATGGAAGCCGAAGACATAGGAAAATAAGGTGAAATTTTCATGCACCAAATTGAAGGGTCACACCATGATCTAGTTGTATCATGTGAAAAAAGACAAAGAATAAAAAGGAAAAGACAAAATTAGGAACTGGAGAAAGATGGAAAAAAAAATTGCTAGAATTTGTTTTACCTCTAGACTATGCCCAGAGCCTCTTTCATAGATTTCATAAATTGAAGCAAAACTTGTCCACCATGGAGAAACTCACAAAAATTTTTATCGGTTGTCCATTCATGTGGATCACCAAGAAAATGATGAGAAATTGGCTATATGGTATGTGAATTGTTTAAAATTTTCTATTCAAGATGAATTGAGCATGCATAGGGTTAGTAGCATGGAAGAGTCATACCAACTAGCCTTAAAGGCTAGGAAAAACAAAATCAAAAATTTTCTCAAAGGAATAGAGGAGCAAGAAGGGTTAATCATCTACCTCATGGGATGGTTTTACCTATGGCAGAGGTGAAACATCCCAAGGAGTTGAGAAAGAAGAATATACTTGACAAGGTAACCTAAATCAATCACGAGGAAGAGGATTTTAGAGGGGTAGATGTTACGGTGGTGGAAGATATCTGAAGAAAAAAATAACCTAGTTCAAAATTGATCCAAGATGAGAATGAAGAAGAAGGGGATGAATTTGAAGTCTCGCCCGATATCGAGAGAATCATACAAAGTTCAATGGTGATTCCCGGAAAAGAACAAAGGCAGAGTAGTGGCGATGGATATTCTTGGATTCAGACAAATATTGATCCAGGCGGATATCGGTGGCCACCCACCTTCTCAAACTGGCCCAAAACATGTTTCTGACAATTTTGGTAATTTACTATTTTTAGCAATTTTAAACTTCCGGGGCCATTTTGAGGCCCTAAACGATGGTTTTTGAGAAAACGGGGAGAAACATGGATCATAGATCAATGTTTCTCACCCAAAAGTTGTAGTTCTCAGATAGATCTTTCCAACGATCTATCATACGCCTAAAACAGAGATCGTATGCAAAAGTTACGACCCCGGGAAGTTGATGCACCAACTTACCCAAACGGGGCCCACATGACTTTTGGCGCTTCATCTCCCAGGGTTAAGTTTTTGGATGTCTAGGGTTTTGGCATTCCTTCTTATTGTAAAAAGGCCTTCAGAGCCTCATTGTAATCATCTTCTTGCGAATGAGAGTAGCTGTCACATCTCTTCTCAGAGATAAGCTGCCACCATTCTAGCGAGTCTTTCACTCTGTATTTTTACAGTCTCTGTACATTTCTCTGATTAATAGAAATCGTGTATTACTGTATATTTGTGTTTATGGTTGCATCTCT
>SNQJ01S0017613.1:29938-78455 GCA_010110895.2 Picea sitchensis | reverse complement strand
ATGAGTACCTAATATGTCCTAGTAGCCGGGACTCATTTTTTACTCCATAGTGATGTTCAGGGGGGTGTTGGATAAATTTATATTTTCGACACACTAGTTCAGTGGGAGTTAACTGACTAGTTCTATTTTAGACTTTCTAATTTTAGACAATCATTGTTATGCATGCATTCCTAAGATAGGATGTCATTTCCTATATGAGTGAATATCACTCACTCATTGAACAGATCATAATATACATTGATTCTCATTCTTCATATTGTATCTCTCTTCCTTTTCTTGATAATCTTTGTTTTTTTATGCTTTAGCTAGGTCTCCTGTGTAGGTTTCCATGAAAAACTGACAAAGAGAAGGATGGGATAGGGTGTATTTCCTTTAATTTTGAGATTATAGGTTATAAAATTATTTTGTATTTGCTCTATCTTTCTCCAAGATTCGTGAGAGATACTACAGCCCCAAACCTCACATCCATAAAGAATAATAGGGGTAACAAGAGTCGCAAAGAGGGGTTTCTTCTTATCCCAACTCCAAAGATTAGCTGATTTACAATTGCTTTCAAGCCCATAATAATCTTTCCATCCCCCAATAATCATTTTCTCAATGTTATAATTCCAATTGAGCTTGTGGTGAATATCAATTCCAAGATATTTGTATGAAGTCACTTCCTCCAAATTGTTGTTGTCATATATGAAGGTATCATACGTGATATTATTGGATTTAATAATCATGACCTTAGTCTTATCAATATTAACAGTCATACCCATATTGGAGCAAAACTCCTTGAGGATTCTTAGTTGGTTTTCAAGATTCTTAGTTGATTAAAATATTAATTTACATTAATGTATAATGTAACATATTGGTTGATACATTAATAATTTAATGTATTAATTAATTAATATATTGTTAAATTATTAAACAGTGATACATTAATAATACATTAAATACTTCAATAAATACATTAAATGCATTAATAAATACATTACTAAAGTATTAATAAATTATTAATACACTAATGAAGTAATATATTGACATTACAGTCATGTATAAGTTAAAGTATTAATACATTAATAATGTATTAATACATTAAAATATACATTAGCTCATTGATTGATATTTTAATAATGTAATGTAACAATAATAATGTAATAATACATTAATGGATTGATATAATATATAGATTGAAGTATTAATTTGCATTAGTGTATAAAGTAACATATAAATTAATTGATAAATGAATAATGTAATGCATTAATTAATTTATTATTAATTAACACATTGCTAACATATTAATAGACTAATAAAATGATACATTAATAATATATTAAATACATCAATAAATACATAAAATGCATCAGTAAATACATTATAGAAGTATTAATACACTAATAAAACAATACGTTAATAATAAATAAATAAAGTAATAATATATTGACCTTAATGTGTTTAGTAAAAAATTATTAAAGTAATAATAATAATATATTTTTAAGGTCACAACCAAGCTAGACCACTTGCTGGTCTATGAGATCCCTTTGTTTGTGTATGAGACCCCCTTGTTTCCGACACAAGGGACCCCTTCCATGTAGCCAAATTGGTGTATGAGACCCCCTTGTTTGTGGGACAAGGGACCCCTCCATGTAGGGATTTGACTACTAAATTCTACAGAGATATACATGCCCTACCCCCCTATGGATTTGAACCTATGACCTCGAAGGAGGAAACAGATGTTCTCAACCTTTAAGCCCACTCAAATTGTATAAATTAAAGTATTAATACATTACACATTATTACATTACTATAATATATAAATTAAAGTATTAATACAATAATAATGCAATATAGTAATTAATTAATGCATTAATACATTATTAATTAATGCAATGCTCATTCCTAAAGTATTAATACACTAACAAAGTAATACATTAATAATACATTATTAAAGTATTAATATCTTTCCCCGGATGGGGTGACAGGTGGCACGATAGTGCCATGTGGGAACGAGCCGGGACGCTGCTTTAATGCATCTACCGGCTCGTATCACCTCGGCCATTAACCCACATGCATTCGAGCAGGAGAAACCTCGCGATGAGGCCCCTCGCGCAAGCGAAGGGTACCCCTCACCAGAGCACTATGAAGCAGAGTTTAATGGCGAGGTTTAATGCTATGGCTATGACGGTGGTGTTAATAACAGCGCTCGTGGTTCGAGTAGCGACTTCATACAGCAAATTGCTCCAGGAATCTTTCGTCTCTCAGTCGAACCAGAGTCGCGGCAGCCTCCCTCCTGCTTCTTTGGCTCGACGACTGCACTCGGCAACCCCACCTTTCTTTCGACGCAATTGGACAGGCACAGGTAGCACTCAGACTTTTCACAGTGACCCCGTCATGCCCCGAATTCGAGGGAGGTCGCGTCGGGGAGCAGCCTGGTATTCGGAGGAGTCTCGGTGCAAACGAAAGAAGAAATTCGAGGCGGTAGAGTCTCGATGTAAATGAAAGAAGAATTTCGAGAGGGCTATGGAGATTACAGCTCGGCGACGAAAGACCAGACCACGTACGCCTCCAATGGCGTACGTGGAAGAGGTCATACCGGAAGGTGGTCTGCCAAGCCCTCCTGGGCACACCCTGTTCATGGTACCAGAGAACTGGAACCCGAGCATGAGCTTTGGCACCCACAACAAATGCCAGTTTGATTGCAAGGTGTCCGACCCCTCTACTGCCACCACGGAGAAGCCTTACTCCCCCTGCTACGTGGAAGAGGAGGCTCCTCCCAAGCCCACCAAAGAAAATAAGGAGACAGGACGAGAGCGTCGATGACACAGAACACAGGATGCGGATGCGGCCACCAGCGAGGATTGCAAGGAGCAACCACCTGTAGCTGACTGGGGGTACCTCAATCCTGTCTTTGAAATCAGGCACAAGTTAGATGACCAAATCTTCCGCCTGGAACGCATGGATCAGCGGATGGACATGTTCTTCGCGGCACATTCCAGAGCATCGACAAAAAAGCAATGTCCGACCTGCGTGTGCACCTACACGTTCCCAGCAAGGTGGAGACACTCCGAGGTCTAGGAGAAACAACTCGGCTCAGAGGTTCCCTCCTGCTTAAAACTCGTTTCTGGTCTTGGTGTTGTAGTTACAGTTTTCTCCTTTTACTAGCTAGCTACCAGTTAGTCTTAGCGTTAGATAGAATAACCAACTTTCATGCTGTGACCATGAGTCCTGGTTTCCTTCGGGCAGGACGTCAACTTTGTCAATTTTTGCTAACTATGCATTCAGTGTGACACATGGACATCGATGCCGAGCTGTCCCGGTTTCCTGCTCAGGCGGGACAGCTGGCATCACCTACAGTCTTGAATTTTGTACTTTGGCTATGGTAATATAACAGGCACTACCCTTTTTACTTAAAAAAAAAAAGTATTAATATCTTAATACATTTATTCAAAATGACCATGGTTAATTCTCGTTGACCATGAGATCATGGTTTCTTATTGTCATGATTATGAAGGACATTAATACATTAATGTGTACTATAATGTATTAATTTAATTAATTTATACATAAAATACATTTTTAATAAATACATTACTAAGGTATGAATACATTAAAACAATAAAAAATATTAATACAGTGATAAAGTAATACATTAATAATACATTAAAAAAGTAGTAATGCATTGACCTAGTAATACATTTCTAATGTAATAATACATTAATAAATACATTATTAAAGTATTAATACATTAATAAATACATAATTAAAGTATTAATACATTAATAAATAAGTAATACATTAATAAAGTAGTAATACATTGACCTAGTAATACATTTATAATGTAAAATTATATTAATAAATACATTATTAAAGTATTAATACATTAATAAATACATTATAAAAGTAGTAATACATTAGTAAAGTATTAATATAGTAATACATTAATTGAAAATGACCATGGTTGACTATGGTTGACCGTGACAATGGTTAACTTTGGTAGATCTCGGTTGACTTTGGTAAGGAAAGGTTGACTATGGTTAATTGTGGTTGTCCTTCACCATGGTTTAGTGTGGTTGACCATGACCATGGTTGACTGTGGTTTATTATGGTTGACCATGCTCATGGATGACCTTCGTTGACCATGTGGATATGATTATGATTGGCCATCTTGATTATGTTTAACAATGGTTTACTATGGCACTATTGTCTTGCAATGATGATCGTGTTTTTTCCATCACATTTCGACATCCGATTTTCTTCGTCACATTGTGACATCAGCTTTTGTTCGTCCCATGACATCATAAGGTTATGGTCATGAAATTATGAAGAATGGATTTTGTTTGTCACATTATGGCATTGGAATAGGTTTTCCATAGTCCAGCAGTGGGTTATGTTCGTCACACTGCGACGTCGGGAAATAAACACATATATAATGAATTAAACACATATAATTTATGTTGGATGAGACGTATTCAAAAGTTCCACACACACACACACACATATATATAGATAATGAGTTAAATGCAACATATAAAAAATGAAATAAAACACATCATAAACGGATTACAAACACATTATTGTGTTGGAATAGGTTTGTCACATTTTTGGCAGTGGGTTATGTTCGCATTATGACATTGGGAAATGATCCTCTCTTTGAAATATTGGTATATTTTTGTCACAATGCGATATTGGGTTGTGTACATCACATTGCGACAATGGGTAATGTTTGACACATTGCGACATTTAGAAATGTTCTCACATTACGATGTCGGGATATTTGCATCAAAGTGTGATGACGATGCATTCTTCAATACATTACGACGATGAGGATAAGTTCATCACATTGCAACAATATTGTTATGTTCATCGCATTGTGATTACGATGAAATGTTCATCACATTCGACCAAAGGGTATGTTCATCACATTGCGACAAAGAGGCTATGCTCATCACATCGCGACAATATGGCTATTTTAATCACAATGTGACGATGGGGATATGTTCATGACATTGTGATGATAGGGAAATGTTCATCACATTGCAACGTCAATATGCTTGTCATGTGATGCTACCATATATAATGAATTAAATACATCATTAAATGCNAAATGCATCATATATATAATGAATTAAATGTAACATATAAAAAATGAATTAAACACATCATAAACACATTACAAACACATTTTTGCATTGAAATAGGTCATCTCTTTGCAATATTGGGCTATGTTTGTCACAATAAGACATTGGGTTGCATACATCACATTGTGACAATGGGTTATGTTTGACAAATTGTGACATTTCAAAATGTTTCTCACATTATGACATCAAAATATTTGCATCTCATTGCGGTGATGATGCATTGTTCATCACATTGTGACGATAAGGTTAAGTTCGTCACATTGTGACAATATGCCTATGTTCATCACATTGTGAGGATAGGACAATGCTCGTCACATTACAACGATAGGGTATGCTCATCAATTGCAATGTTGTTATGCTTGTCAGAATGTGAGGATACCATGTTTGTCACAAAGCAACATTATGGCTATGTTCATCACATTAGGACGATGGGGCTATTTTAGTCACATTGTGATTATGAGGCTATGTTCATCACAATGTGACAATGAGGCTATGTTTGTCACATTGCAACAATATGGTTATTTTCATCAAAATGTGACAATGGGGATATGTTCGTGACATTTTGATCCTAGGGAAATGTTCATCACATTGCGATGTTACTATGTTTGTCATGTGATTCTACCATGTTCATCACATTGTGACAATATGGCTATGATCGCCACACTACAAGAAAAGGGCTATGCTCGTCACATTGCAATGACGTGGCAATTTTCATCACATTGCAAAGGGGTGGATTTCATCACGTTGTAATGATGAGGCTATGTTCATCATATCATGATGCCCAGACTATGTTTTTCACATTATGACAATATGGCTATGTTCATCACAATTTGACGATGGGGTTATGCTTGTCACATTACTATGATAGGGAAATGTAACGTCACATTGCAACGTTACTATGTTTGTCATGTGACACTACCATGTTTATCACAATATGAGAATATGGTTATGTGCATCGTATTACAACAACGGGGCTATTTTCATCATATTACAATGGCAGGGCATTCTTCGTCACATTGCAACATTACTATGTTTGTAATATTGTGATGCTAATACGTTCATCACATTGTAACATTACTATTTTCCTCATGTTATAAAATTTGGTTTTGTTCAGCACATTGCAAGGACAGGTTATTTTTTCACATGACAAGGTCGGTTTAAGTTCGATACATTACAAAAAGGAAGTTTTGGCCAAGTTAAAAATAACAATCTAATGAAGTGTTTCCTTTGTCACAAAGATAGGAATGTTGAACTGTTGTGATATATTACATTGAAGGAAACTTAGAATCATACTTGCTTTAAGGACATTGATAGAAAATCATCTTTAACTTTATAGATGATGATTTTGAATTGTTCTAAAGATATCGGTAGGAAATCATCTTGAACTTTGTAGAAGATTAATTATATTTGTCTAAGGATATTGATAGTAATTGTACTTGATTTATATTGGTTATAAGAACATTGATAGAAAATCATTTTGTAATGTATACTTGCTATAAGAACACTAATAGCAAATCATCTAGAACTTTACGATTTACAATCTTTCTCAAGATTAAATACATTTACAAATTTATAATGTTTCTTCCAGATTAAATATATTTATAATTTGTTGGATTAAAATTAAATTATTATTATTATTATTATTATTTAAATTGAATTCAAATCATTTTTTTTTATCATAAAATAAACCCTAATACAAATAACCCTAATCCTAATCCTAATAATCATTTACTTTAATATATTATTAATACATTGCTTCTTAACATATTTAATTAGTAATATTGATTAATAATTAGTGTATAAAAGGTATGTATGTTACATACCTAAAGTACCTATTGTAAAATATAATTAAATATGTATATTAATAATAACTAATAATATAATTAGTATTATTAATTAAAATTATTAATGTATTATAATTCTTAAAGTATTAATAATACTTTATTATTAGTATTACTAATGAATATTATTTATGACCAATAAAATATTATTAATAATATTAATAGTTATTATTACTATTCACTAATAATAATAACTAATAATAATAACAAGTACTCATTTATATTAATAATAAATATATTAATGTCAGCACGGGTGTAGATCGATGGGTAAGTGTCGTGTAAATGAAAGGAAATATGTAAAAAGAGGTTTCAAGGTGGATTCTCACCCGGATTTACTTGGAGGGCATACTTGTGGGCTGTGCGTTCTCCCTAGGGGTTATAAGGGAGTACGATACTGCCATTGTTACAGATTCCCCCAATACAAAATAATAATAATAATAATAATAAATATATTAATTATCACTAATTATTAATAACTATTAATATAGTTAATGGTTGATATTAAATTAACTTTTAATATTAATAATATAATATAATATTAATCACTTTTTACTATAATAATCTAATATTAATAACACTAACCCTAATCATATTAATAATTAATGTATTATTAATTAATACATTAACTCTAACTCTAATAACCCTAACTTTATTAATTAATATATTATTAATAACCTTTACCCTAGAACATCCAAAACTGCAAACCAGTCAATTCAACTTAATCATAAAAAAAAGATTAATTCGACCCAATTTCAAATCCATAAGATAAATGAGAGCAAAGATTTTATATTAAGTCGTAGAATTTTCACAAACATAAATAAAAATTATTTTATTATTGGACTGCACCGTGCAATGAGAATTTTCATAGAGAAGAAGATTTTAAATAATCTTAGTGAAGTCTTCTTGATTTATTAAACTTTAACTTGTTTATATAATTGTTTACCAATTTTAATAAAATGTGATCGAACTATTTTTTTCTAAATTACAGATACTTTTATTTCGAGCCGAAATCTGTTGATATAGTTACAGAGACGAAGGAGACGCCTCTCTTTTATGCAATTAAAAATAATCACGTTGATTGTTCTCAACTTCTTCTTCATTTCGGTGTGCAATTCGTTAAGCTCTAAACCTAAGGTGCCGTATTCCTTATGAATTTGATTCACTTTAATCACATTTAAATTCCTCTCAAAACGAAATCTCTTCGCCCTTATTCTCAATATTAATGAAATATTCGCTCTAACATTAGAGGAAGTAAAGGCCTATTGATTTGGCCAAGACCCAATCAATAACCTTGTATTTTTCCCATTCTTTCAACCACATCTTGAACCTGCTTCCTTTCAAGAAAACATCTAAAGAAATTTTGAGAGCGTCATTCATGGTTGTCACAACCTTTTCAAGTTGTTCAAGACTTTGTAGCCTTTGATGTTTGTCTTGTTTAAGATTTTCTAGGTATTTCCAAGCCTCTTTTACATATGACCAAAATCACGAGTCCTCGGTAAGGGCTGCAGGATTTGTGCGGGGTTTAGACGCCTTTGCATTAGCGCTGCAATTTTTTTCTTTTTCTTCCATCCATTTCTGAAGAACTTTATGATGATATTTTCTTTCGTATGAAAGATAGTTTCCATTGTCATTAGACATGCGATAATAATATGCAATATCCAAAGGCTCTACAAGTTCTCTATATGTAGTACCAACATTTATCCACTTATTTTGGGATTGGAAATCACTTGGCAATTTTTTACTATTCACCATTTCAATAATGTCGTCCCAAAAGTAGGCAATCATTAGCCTATGTCCATTAGCATCTATATCCTTCAAATCATGATTCCTGAAGGTATCAAAGTCCACTTTTACGGAACTTGGTTGATTAGTAACCGTATTAAATTCATTTAAATGATCTGCAATAGACCCACCTTCTGACATCTTCATATTAACTAATCTCTTCATTAGAAATACCTTATTCAATGTTGAGTGCTTTTCATACAGTTTATCCAATGTGTCCATCAGCTCCTTTGTTGTCTTTTCTTTTGAAATATTGAAATCCACGGGCGCTGCATGTCTCAGTCGTATCGTTCCTAATTCCTTTCTATCAAGAACCTCTTATTTTTCATCCTTCATGGTTGTGGACTTCTTTGTTATTCCACCCAATGGCAGGAATAGATCCTTCTGATATAAATAATCTTCCATCTGCATCTTCCATAACTAGTAGTTTTGGCCATTAAATTTCTCAACCCTAAACTTTCCATCTTCCATCATTGCTCCCACTCGAACCAGGAACCCTCTTTTCCTACGAGTTACCTTTCGCTCTAATATCAGTTGTTAGAAAAACAGGATTGCGGAGAAATAAAATAAAACAAATCTGGAAATAAAACACAGAAGATACACAATACAATAAAGACACAATATGCGTGGTTCACCCAATGTGGGCTATATTCACCATAGAAATTGTCGGGTCCTTCTTTCTTATTATCCGACAAAATGAAAGGATACAACCTACAACACACCCGATGTAACTTCCTCTTCTTTTCATCACAATCTCCTCTCTTAGAGTACAATATTCGCTAATACATAGTCGCAATAAAATTCTCTCATAAAATAGGGTTTCCTTCTAGGGAAAAAATCCCTAAAATAAATTCTACCGTTAGATTTGCAGCCTTATAATGAACGGTACAAATTGACTATGAAATTACACTATTTTACAAGGAAATTTTTCCCAAAATTTCTCTTTGGAGGCATTGCCCCTAAATCCCTTGCCAGGGGGGGCTACAAAAATTGTCGTCAACCCCCTGGACCCCCCATGGCGACAGTTGTGGGGGAGAAATCCCCCCCACACCCCCATGTTAGGGAATGGGGTCCAAGTATGGATAAAAAAAAAACATCTGAATCAAGAAGATAATCAGGCTCCACAACCGACAACAAAGATGAAAAATTAAGAGTTCAAGCTCTATTATTTATTTATTGTTAAAAGAAAATGAATATGTAAGAAAGAGGGTTCGAAGAGTTTGAGTTCCATTATGTATTTATTGTTAAAAGGAAAATTCATATTTGAAAAGAGAGTCATGTTACATCATGGAGAGGTACCCTATGATTTTTTCATTTGGCTACACCATTGTAATCCCAGGAAGATGCAATTTAAAGTCTTGCAAGCCATGTGGATGATATTGTTATGGACTTCTATACCTTGGAGGTTGACCATGCCCAGTCCTTCTAGTACCCATTCTCATCGCCTTTCATCCTAGATAGGATTGGAGGTCTTGGGTTGGATCTATTATGACACATGGTTTTATGACACCATTGATTTGTATTGTAGGGGTGATTTCACTTGGTAGGGATAGTCTACCCATGGTCTTTTGCATCTATGCCATTTCTCACATGGTCATGTGTCTAGTGTCTGTATGCATCTCTTGACCTTGGTGCATTTATCATTTACAATTCTCAACACAACAGTCTCACAATTCGCAGCATCTCACATTTATATTGATGCATCAGTCATATGAGGGTTATCTTCCAGATCACATATCATTACATGATGGATGTTGGACCTTTGTCTCATGGATCCATGCACATATGGATAACATGGTGATTAATGCGACTTATGGGTTAGATAGTGAAAGAAGACAGAGTGGAAACATTTTTATAAAGAGGCCACCCCCTTTAACTGTGTTAAGACAACGTCACCCAAAAAAAGGGGGCAACCTTTTATACTCTAACCATGGAAAAAAGGGGGGAGACGGAGAAACATTATAAGAGGAGGGGGAAACATTTTAAAAAGGGGATATTATAAAATATACCAAGTGATCAAGCAAAAAAAACATCATAAGTAGATGGGATGCCCCCTTATCTTAAGTAATGGTGAAAAAGGTAAAGATAGAAGAGGTGACATCTTACATGATTTATGAAAGGGAATCACTCATTTCTTGGTATTATATGAAGTTGACTCCCTTCTTAAACATTAAAACAAAAAGTGAGTCGTGGGATAAACTAAACATTCCCCCAAATGCAAAGACATGGTACAAACACTTAAAACTTGATAGTGCATTGGGGATTGACATCATGCAACAAATTAAAGGAGCCACCACCTCATTATCTATTTCAAAAAAAACATAGCCACTACCTCAAGTTACTAAACCGACCCCATTGCAAATCGTTGACTATTTAATTAAATCGTACCATTCTAAAACCGCCAGCATAAAGTTAAAGTAAGGAAAATTAGCCCCAAATTTATTAAGTTACCTTCAATTTTGTAACATCCCCGTTATAATCCCCAGTTTAATTAATGATTAATGTAGATATAATGTGTGGCTACATTCAAGTAATGTATATGTGAAATGTGTTTCTAAGTTTTAATAATAATATGTGATACCAACGGCTAAAAGGACAAGAGCAAAGATGGGGGCTAAATTAATCCACAAGAGATGAGAGGGTCTAAGAGAATGTCTAACATAGGGGTCCAAGGGGATCACCCATGTCTATTAATTCCACTCACACTACTGAATTTTATTGTCATTATGTATTTAACTCTATTTTTTGATTAAGTGTCCCCAAAACCAATCATTGAATGCACATAAGTAATAAAATTTGTAAGTAATAAAATTCATTATGTTTAATGCAGTTTGTTGGCAAGGTTTTTGGTATACCCTATTGTTTGGGATTACTGTTGTTATAATGGTGCCTCCAATAACATTTTTCCTTTGGATTTCAGTCTACTATATTTTAGGAATAATATTCCTATAGGGAGAATATTCTCTTCAGCTCACACTTCAGTTTGATTGGTTGAGTGGAGTATAGATACCACATTGGTATTATCACCATGCAACATTGGGATCATCACCAACTAATGCACATTGTCCTTGAGATCATCACCAAACTATCACATTACTCATGATTCCCTGATCCAAAAAGCATCGACAATCTCCAAGATTTATTTACCAAATATAAGGATTTGTTGTCGCAACTCAATGCTTGCGTGGTTGATAAATCTAAGGAGGAGAAACAAATGGTTCTCACCATTCTCTCCAAACTTGGTCCAGAATACTCAATGCTTGTATCCACATTTGATTAAGTTAGATTCACATCTAGATTTACCTGGTAGATGCCCTCTCTTGAGGACTTTATCGAGTCTCTGACACAAGAGCAGAGAAATCTCATCGACATGGGAAAAATCAAAGGCCCAAAGGTGCATACACCTACTCTGCAAGATGGAAACGGTCATCAATATCAGAAATCTAAAGACAAAGACAAAAGGAAAGAACATGCAAATCCAAATAAGAAAGGGTACTCAAAACCTTTCAATGATGCCTCCGGATCCAAAGGTGGAAAGGGAAGAAAAGGGGAGAAATGCTCCTACTTCCATAAAGGATTCCATCTAGAATCCACATGTATGCTGAAACAGATAGATCTAATGACCAAAATATTTCAGCAAGACAACCTTGGAGATCGCATCCCCAAGGGTGCGAAGAAGAAGAAACCATAATATCAGAATCCCAAGAAATGAAATTCTAGCCATGCTTTGATTTCCATCAACTCCTCTCTCGATGCTTGGATTATAGATTCAAGAGAATCACACCACATGGATACCACAAAAAAGGTCTATTCTTCATTGGATGCATGCAAAGGTCCTCCTATTATGATGGGGGACAACTCTCCAGTCGAGCTCACTGGCAAAGGAAGAATTGAATTCACAAACGGAAGCTTCGAGAATGTGTTGCACATTCCCAAACTTTTCGTCAATATTCTCTTCGTGTATCAGATGACTAACTCCAGCATCGGAAAGAGATTCATATTCACACTTGATGCAGTGGATATCTATGACATCCAAACGAATTCCATGGTTTCTACCGGTGAGGTAATCATCAATCTAGACTCTACACATTTTCTAAATTTATTGAACCAGATTATGCATTACTGCTTACCCATGTTGATGAAAGCAGTAGGATATGGCACGAAATATTGGGGCATTTAAATTTCAGATATATGCAATAGATTATCAAGTAGGGAATGGTTGATGGTTTACCCGACATCCACTTCTCCAAAGGAATTTGTGAGGGATGTGTTCTTGGAAAACACCCTCAAGAGAAATTTGACAAAGGAAAGGCTCAGAGAGCTTCCTCTCCTTTAGATATGATCCATAGCGACCTCATGGGCCCTTTTCTGCATCCATCAATCAGAAAATCAAGGTACGTGGTCATTTTTGTTGATGATTTCTGACACTTCACATGGATTTTATTTCTCAAGAAAAGATCAAAGGTCTTTCAACACCTAAAATATTTCAAAGCCCTTGTTGAGACACAGTGAGTAAATAAAATCAAAGTCCTATGAACAAATAATGGGGGAGAGTATGACAACCATGAGATACAAAATCTTTGTCATGAGGTAGGGATCCAGTTGCAGTACAGGGTTCCCTATACTCCACATCAAAACGAAGTTGTTGAGCAGAAAAATAGATCTCTAACAGAGATAGCATCTTGCATGCTACATGCAAAGTCACTTCCATAGATGTTATGGGTCAAAGAACTTAATTGTGAAACCTACATCCAAAACATATCTCCCCATAGATATGTCAAGGATAACACCCCCTACGAGGCTTGGAGTGGCATCAAACCGGAAGTGACCCACTTCCATATTTTTGGTTCACGTGCATGGACCAGGATTACCTCTGAGAAGAGAAAGGCACTTGATCCACAAAGAACGGAGTGTATCTTTGTTGGATACCCCGAAAGTGTGAAGGTATATAGACTCATTTATATTTCCTCGGACTAGCTCATCATTAAGTTTAGTGTCCAATTCGAGGAAAGTGTCTCGCATGTACCTCAACAGCTGCATGTAGACACCTTTGTTCTTCCACCTGTCAGAGATGATCAACATGCACATGCCAACTCTTCTTCAGATGATATTTTTGATTCATATGATTCATATGATCTAGATGTGGAGTTAGTACAGTCAGATGAAGAGTCAATGCATGTAGATGCATATGTAGAGCCAGAGTCAAGGCCCAAGTGGGATCAAACTACTCTTCAGGATGCAGGGGATCTTGTTGGGGATCTATCTGATACTAGGAGAAATCAATTGGATTTATAGGAGCCTCCTCTTCCACTCACCGCCACTGAACCATTTCCACCCTGGCATATTTTCTTGGTTCAATCTTCACATCCACATTCTTATGGCAAGGCTGATGGAAATCCCTTTTGGGAATCCTCCATGAAGGAGGAGTACAACTCCCTCCTATAGAACCAAACTTGGGATATAGTTCCCCTTCCTTTAGGATTGAAACTTGGTAGGTGCATATGGGTTTGTAGGACCAAGAGCGCAGTGGATGGACAGATTAGCAAATACAAATCCAGTCTAGTTTCCAAATGATGGCAGCAGGTGCATGGCATTGAATATGATGAGAACTTTTCTCTAGTAGCGAAGATGTATTCCATACGTTTGGAACTTTCCATTGTGACATCCAAGGGATGGGAAGTCCATCAGATGGAAGTGAAGAATGCATTTCTTCATGGCGATCTCTCTGAGGAGATATATATGGAGCAGCCCCAGGGATTTATGCAGGATTCATCTTTGGTCTGTCAACTGAAGAAATCTCTTTATGGCCTCAAGCAGGCTCCAAGGGAATGGTATGCCAAGATAGACTCCTACCTGTTGTCACATAAATTTGTACATTGTAAATCAGAACCAAATGTTTACATGCTCAAGATTACTGATTCACTTCTACTCCTATTTTTGTATGTTGATGATTTGTTGATCATTGGTTGCTTGAATTTAGTGATTGTTCCAGTCAAGAGGATTTTGCATGATAGGTTCTTGATGATGGACATGGGTCCACTACATTTCTTCCTTGGAGTCAATATCAATTAGGATGCATTAGGCATCAAAGTGTCTTAGGCCAAGTATGCATGAGATCTCCTTGAGAAATTTCACATGAAAGACTACATGTTTTCCACGACTCATTTCCTATCAGGAATCAGACTTGAGAATGGTGGGGACACTCCATCGGTTGAAAACACATTGTACATATAGCTAGTGGGGAGCTTATTGTATCCCACACACTCTAGACGATACCTCTCATATGCAGTTGGCCCATTCTCTAGGTTCATGCAGGAGTCGCAACAACTACATTGGAAGGATGCAAAGCGTATCCTTTGATATGTATAGGGCACCATCACCTTTGGGATTCACTATTAAGAAAACTCTACATTGGACCTCATCAGGTTCACTGATTCTAACTGGGATGGTGATAGTATTGATCGCAAGTCCACATCTGGTTACTCACTCAGTATTGGTTTCGGGCCTATCTGTTGGTCAAGAAAGAAGCAGGTTATTATTTCTCTATATTCAACTGAGGCATAGTAAAGAGGGGTAGTTAACATTTAACCATTTAGGCTATGTGGCTACAACATTTTTTCACTGAGTTTGGCATTATGTTTCATTGGCCAATCGTCAACTGGTGTGACAACCAGAGCACTCTAAAGTTCTACAGAGATCCAGTTTAGAGGCAGTGGATGAAGAAAATCGAGATCCACGTGCACTACATCTGGGACTTCGTACAAGAGATCATCATCGACCTGTGGTTTTGTCCTTTAGTAGAACAAACTACAGACATCTTCACCAAGACATTCACTGAGAAGAAGTTCCATTCTCTGCGAAGTCATCTTGGAGTGAAGGACACAGTTGCCTAACAACTATCAGTTCTTATTTTTACATACATTTTACTTTGAGGGGGGGAGTGGGGTTCCATGAGGTTTTCCCTCTTTCTCATTTATTTGATTATATCTTTTGTATTTGGGTACCTAATTGCCTGTTGGGACCCAATTCTTTATTCTACCATATTGATGTTCAAGAGTGTTTGGGTGCTTCCACACACACACCTAGGTTCTTTTCTAACCTAACATTGCCTCGTTGTTGGGACCCATTCTTTATTTTCACCATAGTGATGTTCAAGGGGGGTGTTGGAGTTACTTCACACACACCTAGGATTTCTTTTTCCTAAGGTTTTTCCTATGTTTATTAGTCATTATTTAGTCTCCTATATTTTAGGAAGAATATTCCTCTAGGTAGAATATTCTCTTCAGTTCACACTTTAGTTTGATCAGTTGAGTGGAGTCTAGATTCCACATTGGTATTATCACCATGCAGCATTGGGATTATCACTAGCTAATGCACATTTTCCTTGGGATCATCACTAGAGTAGTGCATTACTCATGATTCCCTGATCTCCTCCTCACTTCACTCTGTTTCAATCAGTTAACTGAAGACTAATAGACTAGTTAACAGTTCACTCCCGTAACTTCCCAAGATCCTAGACAATGTGGCAGTTTACTCCCGTAACTATTGGTGTGTGTCCAGATCACTTTATACCACCACTATGGTGCATTGGATTCTCCTCCAGTGCGCATTGGTTGAGTTATACAAAGTATATCACGTGTAAATTATAATTCATTTTTTTGGTTAATGAGAATTCTTCCATTCTTTCTCTCCTTCAGATACCCTACAAATTCACCCCTTTCCAAATTTCACTTTCCATCATCTCATGAGAGGAGAGCTCCATTAAGGGGAATGATCTGATTTTTATTTTTCCCATTCTTTCGATCATATCTCGAACCTGCTTCCTTTCAAAAAAACATCTGAAGAAATTTTGAGAGCGTCATTCATGGTTGTCACAACCTTTTCAAGTTGTTCAAGACTTTGTATCCTTTGATGTTTGCCTTGTTTGATATTTTCGAGGTATTTCCAAGCCTCTTCTACATATGCCCAAAATCACAAGTCCTCAATAAGGGTTGCAGGATTTGTGCGGGGTCTAGACACCTTTGCATTGGCGCTACAAATTTTTTCTTTTTTTTCCATCCATTTATGAAGAACTTTATGATGATATTTTCTTTCATATGAAAGATAGATTCCATCGTCATTAGACATGCAATAATAATATGCAATATCTAGAGGCTCTACAAGTCCTCTATATGTAGTGCCAACATTTATCCACTTATTTTGGAATTGGAAATCACTTGGAAATTGTTGACTATTCACCATTTCAATAATGTCATCCCAAAAGTAGGCAAGCTTTAGCCTACACCCATTAGCATCTATATCCTTCAAATCATGATTCCTAAAGGTATCAAATTCCACTTTTACATAACTTAGCTGATTAGTAACCGTATTAAATTCATTTAAATGATCTTCAATAGACCCACCTTCTAACATCTTCATATTAAATAATCTCTTCATTAGAAATACCTTATTGGATATTGAGTGTTTTTCATAAAGTTTATCCAATGTGTCCAAAAACTCCTTACTTGTTTTTACTTTTGAAATATTGAAATCCATCGACGTTGCATGGCTCAGTCATATCATTCCTAGTTCCTTTCTATCAAGAACCTCAAATGTTTCATCATTCATGGTTGTGGACTTCTTTGATATTCCACCCAATGGCAGGAATAGATCATTCTGATATAAATAATCTTCCATCTTCATCTTCCATAACTAGTAGTTTTGGCCATTAAATTTCTCGACCCTAAACTTTCCATCTTCCACCATTGCTCCCACTTGAACCAGGAACCCTGTTTTTCTGTGAGTTACCTTTCTCTCTAATACCAGTTGTTAGAAAAATAGGATCGCGGAGAAATAAATTAAAAAAAATGCGGAAATAAAACACAGAAGATACACAATACAATAGAGACACATATATGCATGGTTCACCCAATGTGGGCTACGTCCACCTAAGAAATTGTCAGGTCCTTATTTATTATTATCTGGAAAAATGAAGGGATACAAACTACAACACACCCGCTATAACTTCCTCTTATTTTTATCACAATCTCCTCTCTCATAGTACAATATTCACTAATACACAGTTGCAATACAATTCCCTCATAAAAGAGGGTATCCTTCTAGGGAAAAAATCTCTAAAATAACATATGTCGTCAGATCTACGACCTTATAATGAACGGTCCAGATTGACTATGAAATTACAATATTTTACAAGGAAAATTTTCCCAAAATTTTGCTTCAGAGGTGCTGCCCCTGAATCCCCCTAGACCCCCCCTGGCGACAGTTGTGGGGGGGATTTTCCCCCCCACACCCCCCGTTAGGGAATGGGGTCCAAGCATGGCTAAAAACAAACATCTGAATTGAGAAGATAATCAGGCTCCACAACCAACAATAAAGATGAAAAATTAAGAGTTCAAGCTCTATTATTTATTTATTGTTAAAGGAAAAGGAATATGTAAGAAAGAGGGTCCGAAGAGTTTGAGTTGAATTATGCATTTATTGTTAAAAGGAAAAGTCATATTTGAAAAGAGATTCATGTTACATCCTGGAGAGGTACCCTATGATTTTTTCACTTGGCTACACCATTGTAATCCCAGGAAGATGCAAGTTAAAGTCTTGCAAGCCATGTGGATGATATTGTTATGGACTTCTAGACCTTGGAGGTTGACCATGCCCAGTCCTTCTAGTACACATTATCATCTCCTTTCATCCTAGATAGGATTGGAGGTCTTGGTTTGGATCTATTAGGACACATGGTTTTATAAAGCCATTGATTTGTATTGTAGGGGTGATTGCACTTGGTAGGGATAGTCTACCCATGGTCTTTTGCACCTATGTAATTTCTCACATGGTCATGTGTCTAGTGTCTATATGCATCTCTTGGCCTTGGTGCATTTACCATTTACAGTTCTCAGCATAGTAGTCTCACAATTCGCAACATCTCACATGTATCTCGATGCATCAGTCATACGGGGGTTATCTTCCAGATTACATATCTTTACTCGATGGATGTTGGACCTTTGTCTCATGGTTCCATGCACATATGGCTAACATGGTGATTAATGCAACTTATGGGCTAGATAGTGAAAGAAGGAAAAGTGGAAACATTTCTATAAAGAGGTCACCCCCTTTAACCATGTTAAGACAAAGTCACCCAAAAAAAGGGGGCAACCTTTTATACTCTAACGATGGAAAAAAGGGGGAAAACAGAGAAACATTATAAGAGGAGGGGGGGACATTTTAAAAAGGGTATATTATAAAATATACCAAGTGATCAAGCTAAAAAACATCTTAAGTAGATGAGATGCCCCCTTATCTTAAGTAATGGTGAAAAAGGTACAGATAGAAAAGGTGACATCTTACATGATTTATGAAAGGGAATCACTCATTTCTTGGTATTATATGAAGTTGACTCCCTTATTAAACATTAAAACAAAAATTGAGTCGTGGAATAAACTAAACATTTTCCCACATGCAAAGACAGGTACAAACACTTGAAACTTGATAGTGCATTGGGGATTGACATCATGCAGCAAATTAAAAGAGCCACCGCCTCATTATCTATTTCAAAAAAAAACATAGCCACTACCTCAAGTAACTAAACCGTCCCCATTGCAAATCGTTGACTATTTAATTAAATCGTACAATTCCTAATGCATAAAGTTAAAGTAAGTAAAATTAGTCCCAAATTTATTAAGTCACTTTCAATTTTGTAACATCCTCGTTATAATCCTCAGTTTAATTAATGTAGATATAATGTGTAGCTACATTCAAGAAATGTATATGTGAAATGTGTTTCTAATTTTTAATAATTATATGTTATATCAGCCACTAAAGGGACAAGGGCAAAGATGGGGGATAAATTAATCCACAAGAGATGAGAGGGTATAAGAGAATGTCTAACATAGGGGGTCCAAGGGGATTACCCATGTCTATTAATTCCACTCACAGTACTGAATTTTATTGTCATTATGTATTAAACTCTATTTTTTATTAAGTGTCCCCAAAACCAATCATTGAATGCACATAAGTAATAAAATTCAATATGTTTAATGTAGGTTTTTGGCAAACAATATTAATCGCAAACAATAAGCTCTTTTTTAGTTCTGGAGAATTTGTTGATTCTTGATAGAGTGCCACGCTTTTTATTTTAGAATTAGATATACCATATTGTTTATTGACAAAATATTACAACGTAATTTTTATAAATGATAATACAGATAAAACAACCCATGAGATTATTGTTTGCGATTAATATTGTTATAATGGTGCCTTCGGTAACATTTTTCCTTTTGATTTCATGGTATTGTACTCCAATTTAGCCACTCTTTTTTAGTTCTAGAGAATTTGTTGATTCTTGATAGAGTGCCACACTTTTTATTTTAGAATTTTATATACCATATTGTTTATTCACAAAATATCACAACTTAATTTTCATAAATGATAATAACGATAAAACAACCCATGAGATTTTCTCTTGTGGGAAAAGGAATGAATGAATGACCTTCCAAACATTGACAAGCTTATAGAGTTGTTGGGTGACCTGCTTCAACACTCTGTCAGTACCAGAAACAAAAATGCTAAAGAGTGTTTTTTCCTTGTTAAGCCCAAATGGCAATGACTCAATTGTGTATACTCTTCTAGCAAACACGCATCCAATGTGGTTTATCATCCCACTTTCATCCCTAGCAAATACAAATATTGTGTGGGGTTTGATCCTATTTAGTAGCACACTAATTTCAATCAACACTTACCCAGTTCACAAACTTCTCTAATGTTGGAGTTACTTCACACACACGTAGGATTTATTTTTCCCAAGTTTTTTCCTATGTTTATTAGTCATTATTTAGTCTCCTATATTTTAGGAAGTATATTCCTCTAGGGAGAATATTCTCTTATTTCACATTTCAGTTTGATCATTTGAGTGGAATATAGATACCACATTGGTATTATCACCATACAGCATTGGGATCATCACCAACTAATGCGCATTGTCCTTGGGATCATCACCAGACTAGCACATTACTCATGATTCCTTGATACAAAAATATTCTACAATATCCAAGATTTATTTACCAAATATAAGGATTTGTTGTCACAACTCAAGGATTGCGGGGTTGATAAATCTAAGGAGGATAAACAAATAGTTTTCACCATTCTCTTCAAACTTGGTCCAAAATACTCAGTGTTTGTATCCACATTTCATTAAGTTATATTCACATATGGATCTACCTAGAAGATGCCCTCTCTTGAGGACTTTATTGAGTCTCTAACACAAGAGCAGAGAAAGCTCATCAACACGGGAAAAATCAAAGTCCCAAAGGTGCATTCATTTACTCTAGAGGATGGAAACGGTCATCAATATCATAAATCTAAAGACAAATACAAAAGGAAAGCACATGCAAATCCAAACAAGGAAGAGTACTTAAAACCCTTCAACGATGTCAACGGATCCAAAGGTGGAAAGCGAGGAAAAGGGGAGAAATTCTCTTACGTCCATAAAGGATTCCATCCAGAATCTGCATGTATGCCGAAACAGATAGATCTAATGACTCAAATACTTCAACAAGAAAACCTTGGAGATTGCATCCCCGAGGGTGCGAAGAAGAAGAAGCCATAAGATCAGAATCCCAAGAAAGGAAATTCTATCCATGCTTTGATTTCCATCAACTCCTATCTCGATGCTTGGATCATAGATTCAAGAGAATCACACCACATGGCTGCCACAAAAAAGGTATATTCTTCATTGGATGGATGCAAAGGTCCTCCTATTATGATGGTGGACAACTCTCCAGTCGAGCTCGCCGGAAAAAAAAGAATTGAACTCACAAATGGAAGCTTTGGGAATGTGTTGCACGTTCCAAAACTTTCCGTCAATATTCTCTCCATGTATCAGGTGAGTAACTCCAGCACCAGAAAGAGATTCATATTCACACCTGATTCAGTGGATATCTATGACATGCAAACCAATTCCAGGGTTTCTACCAGTGAGGTAAATAATCAATCTAGACTCTACACATTTTCTAAATTTATTGAATCAGATTATACATTATTGCTTACCCATGCTGATGAAAGCAGTAGGATATGGCACAAATTATTGGGGCATTTAAATTTCAGATATATGAAATAGATTAGCAAGTATGGAATGGTTGATGGTCTATGATACAGATTTTATGAGAAGAATGAAATGAATACAGATTATTAACAGGTGCTTAACACAAAATAACAGAGATACAGTAAAACTAGTTTTCTATTCAATAATGAAATAAGATAAAACTGTAAAATGCAGCGGAAACAAGCATGCTGGAATGGTGGAAGCTTATCTATGAGAAGAGATGTGATGGTTGTGCTCATTCGCAAGAATATGATTACAATGAGGCTCTGAAGGCATTTTTACAATAATCAGGAATGCCAAAAACCCTAGACATCCAAAAACCTAACACTAGGAGATGAAGCGCCAAAAGTCATGTGGAACCCATTTGGGTAAGTTAGTACATCAACTTCTCGGGGTCGTAACTTTTGCATACGATCTCTGTTTTAGGCGTATGATAACCTGTTGGAAATGTATCGTTGAGGAGATTCATTTTGGGGGCTCAATCATGTAGTAGGATATCATTGAGATGCTTAATCCTGAAAAACCTTCACTTAGGCCCTCAAAATGGCCTTGAAAGTTAAAACTGCTAAAAATAGTAAATTGCCAAAATTGCCATAAAATTGTTTTGAGACAGTTGGAAAAGGTGGGTGGCCACCGATATCCACCTAGATCAGTCTACCTAACATCCACTTCTCCAAAGGAATTTGTGAGGGATGTGTTCTTGGAAAACACCCTCAAGAGAAATTCAACAAAGGAAAGACTCAGAGAGCTTCCTCTCCTTTAGATCTGATCCATAGTGACATCATGGGCCCTTTTTTGCATCCATCAATCAACAAAGAAAGTTACGTGCTCATTTTTTTTGATGATTTCTCACACTTCACCTGGATTTTATTTCTCAAGAAAAGATCATAGGTCTTTCGACACCTCAAATATTTCAAAGCCCTTGTTGAGACACAGTCAGGAAATAAAATCAAAGTCCTACGAACAAATAACAGGGGAGAGTATGACAACCATGAGATACAAAATCTTTTTCATGAGGTAGGGATTCAGTTCTAGCACAACATTCCATATACTCCACAACAAAACAAAGTTGTTGAGTGGAAAAATAGATCTCTAAAAGAGATGGCATCTTACATGCTACATGCAAAGTCACTTCCATAGATATTATGGGCCGAATCACTTAATTGTGAAACCTACATCCAAAACATATCTCCCCATATATCTATTAAGGATAACATCCCCTACGAGGCTTGGTGCAGCCTCAAACTGGAAGTGAACCACTTCCATATTTTCGGTTCACATGCATGGGCCAGTGTTACCTCTGAGAAGAGGAACGCACTTGATCCACAAAGCACGGAGTGTATATTTTTTGGATACCCTGACAGTTTGAAGGGATATAAACTCATTTATATTTCCTCAGATTGGCTCATCATTGAGTGTAGTTTCCAATTCGAGGAAAGTGTCTCGCATGTACCCCAACAACTTCATGTAGACACCTTTGTTCTTTCACCTGTCAGAGATGATGAGCATGCACATGCGGACTCTTCTTCAAATGAGATTTCTGATTCATAGGATTCAAATGATCTAGATACAAATTTAGTACATTAAGATGCAGAGTTAGTGCATGGAGATGAAGATGTAGAGCCAGAGCCGAGGCCCAAGTGGGATCAAACTACTCTTCAGGATGTAGGGATCTTGTTGGGGATCCAGCTGATACTAAGAGGAATCAATCGGATTTTGAGGATCCTCCTCTTTCACTCATTGCCACTGAATCATTTCCACCCAAGCATATTTTCTTGGTTCAATCTTCACATCCACAGTCTTATGGTAAGGATGATGGAAATCCCTTTTGGGAATCCTCCATGAAGGAGGAGTACAACTCCCTCCTAGAGAACCAGACTTGGGATCTCATTCCCCTTCCTTCAAGAAGGAAACTTATCAGGTGCATATGGGTCTATAGGACCAAGAGAGCAGTGGATGGAAAAATTACCAGATACAAATACGGCCTAGTTTCCAAAGGATTTAAGCAGGTGCATGGCATTGAATATGATGAGATCTTCTCTCCAGTAGAAAATATGGATTCCATATGTTTGGAACTTTCCATTATGACATCCAAGGGATGAGAATTCCATCAAATGGATGTGAAGAATGCATTTATTCACGACAATCTCTCTGAGGAGATCTATATGGATCATCCCTAGGGATTTATGCAGGATTCATCTTTGGTTTATCGATTGAAGAAATCTCTTTATGGCCTCAAGCAGGATCCGAGGGCATGGTATGCCAAGATGGACTCCTACCTACTGTCATAGAAATTTGTATGTTGTAAATTAGACTGGAATGTTTACATGCTCAGGACGTCTGATTCACTTCTACTCCTAGTTCTATATGTTGATGATTTGTTGATCACTGGTTGCTTGACTTCAGTGATTGTTGTAGTCAAGAGGATTTTGCATGATAGATTTTTGATGAAGAACATGGGTCCACTACATTTCTTCCTTGGACTCGATATCGGTTAGGATGCATCAGGCGTCAAAGTGTCTCAGGCCAAGTATGCACAAGATCTCCTTGAGAGATTTCAAAGACAAACTGCAAGTCTTCCATGACTCCTTTCCTATCAAGAATAATACTTGAGTATGGAAAGGACACTCCACTGGTTGACAACACATTGTACAGATATCTAGTGGGGAGCTTATTGTATCTCACACACTCCAGACCAGACCTCTCATATGTAGTTGGTGCAATCTCTAGGTTCATGCAGGAGCAGCATCAACTACATTGGAAGGATGAAAAGCGTATCCTTCGATACATACAGGGCACCATCACCTTTGGGATTCACTATTCAGAAAACTCTACATTGGACCTCATAGAATTAACTGATTATAACTGGGTCAGTGATAGCATTGATCGCAAGTCCACATCTGGTTACTCACTCAATCTTGGTTTCGAGCCTATTTTTTGGTCGAGCAAGAAGCAGGTTGTTATTTCTCTATCTTCAACTGAGGCAGAGTACAAAGGGGTAGTTAACATAACCATTCAGGCTATGTGGCTACAAAATTTCTCAATGAGTTGGGCATTTTGTTTCATTGCCCAATCATCATCTGGTGTGACAACCAGAGTACTATGAAGTTCTGTAGAGATCCAGTTCAGAAGCAGTGGGCGAAGCACATCAAGATCTACATGAACTACATCTGGGACTTATTACACGAGGGCATCATTGACCTGCAATTTTTTCCTTCAACAAAACAAACTACAGACATCTTCACCAAGACCTTCATTGAGCAAAAGTTCCATTCTCTACAAAGTCATCTTGGAGTGAAGGAAAACGTTGCCTAACAACTGTCAGTTCTTCTTTTTACATACATTGTACTTTGATGTGGGGGGTTTCCATGAGTTTTTCCCTCTTTCCTCATTTATTTCAGTGTATATTTTGTATTTGGGTACCTAACATTGCCTTGTTTTCGAGACCCATTATTTTTCACCATAGTGATGTTCAGGAGGGTGTTGGAGTTACTTCACACACACCTAGGATTTCTTTTTTCTAAGTTTTTTCCTATGTTTATTAGTCATTATTCGGTCTCCTATATTTTAGGAATAATATTCCTCTAGGGAGAATATTCTCTTCAGCTCACACTTTAGTTTGATCAGTTGAGTGGAGTATAGATACCATATTGGTATTATCACCATGCAACGTTGGGATCATCACCAACTAATGCACATTTTCCATGAGATCATCACCAAACTATCACATTACTCGTGATTCCCTTATCCAAAAAGCATCGACAATCTCCAAGATTTCTTTACCAAATATAAGGATTTGTTGTCACAACTCAATGCTTGCGGAGTTGATAAATCTAAGAAGGAGAAACAAATGGTTCTCACCATTCTCTCCAAACTTGGTCCAAAATACTCAGTGCTTGTATCCACATTTTATTAATTTAGATTCACATCTAGATCTACCTGGAAAATTCCCTTTATTGAGGACTTTATCGAGTCTCTGACACAAGAGCAGAGCAAGCTCATCAACATGGGAAAAATAAAATGCCCAAAGGTGCATGCACTTACTCTACAAGATGGAAACGGTCATCAATATCAGAAATCTAAAGACAAAGACAAAAGGAAAGCACATGAAAATCCAAATAAGGAAGGGTACTCAAAACCTTTCAACGATGCCTCTGGATCCAAAGGTGGAAAGGGAAGGAAAGGGGAGAAATGCTCTTACTTCCATAAAGGATTCCATATAGAATCCACATGTATTCCAAAACAGATAGATCTAATGACTCAAATACTTCAGCAAGACAACCTTGGAGATCGCATCCCCGAGGGTGCGAAGAAGAAGAATCCATAATATCAGAATCCCAAGAAATGCAATTATAGCCATGCTTTGATTTCCATCAACTCCTCTCTCGATGCTTGGATTATAGATTCAAGAGAATCTCACCACATGGATACCACAAAAAAGGTCTATTCTTCATTGGATGCATGTAAAGTTCATCCTATTATGATGGGGGACAACTCTCAAGTCGAGCTCACCGGCAAAGGAAGAATTGAATTCACAAATGGAAGCTTCAAGAATGTGTTCCACGTTCCCAAACTTTTCGTCAATATTCTCTCTGTGTATCAGATGACTAACTCCAGCACCAGAAAGAGATTTATATTCACACCTGATGTAGTGGATATCTATGACATGCAAACGAATTCCAAGGTCGCTACCGGTGAGGTAAATCATCAATCTAGACTCTACACATTTTCTGAATTTATTGAACCAGATTATGCATTACTGCTTACCCATGTTGATGAAAGCAGTAGGATATGGCACGAAATATTGGGGCATTTAAATTTCAGATATATGCAATAGATTATCAAGCAGGGAATGGTTGATGGTCTACCCGACATCCACTACTCCAAAGGAATTTGTGAGGGATGTGTTCTTGGAAAACACCCTCAAGAGAAATTTGACAAAGGAAAGACTCAGAGAGCTTCCTCTCCTTTAGATATGATCCTATTGAACTCATGGGCCCTTTTTTGCATCCATCCATCAATTAGAAAAGAAAGGTATGTGCTCATTTTTGTTGATGATTTCTCACACTTCACATGGATTTTATTTCTCAAGCAAAGATCAAAGGTCTTTCAACAACTCAAATATTTCAAAGCCCTTGTTGAGACACAGTGAGTAAATAAAATCAAATTCCTACGAAAAAATAATGGGGGAGAGTATGAAAACCATGAGATACAAAATATTTGTCATGAGGTAGGGATCCAGTTGCAACACAGGGTTCCCTATTCTCCACAACAAAACGAAGATGTTGAGCAGAAAAATAGATCTCTAAAAGAGATGGCATCTTGGATGCTACATGCAAAGTCACTTCCATAGATGTTATGGGTCGAAGCACTTAATTGTGAAACCTACATCCAAAACATATCTCCCCATAGATATGTCAAGGATAACACCCCCTACGAGGCTTGGAGCAGCATCAAACTGGAAGTGACCCACTTCCATATTTTTGGTTCATGTGCATGGACCAGGATTACCTCTGAGAAGAGGAAGTCACTTGATCCACAAAGCACAGAGTCTATCTTTGTTGGATACCCCGATGGTGTGAAGGTATACAGACTCATTTATATTTCATCGGACTAGCTCATCATTGAGTGTAGTGTCCAATTCGAGGAAAGTGTCTCTCATGTACCTCAACAGCTGCATGTAGACACCTTTGTTCTTCCACCTGTCAGAGATGATCAACATTCACATGTCGACTCTTCTTCAGATGATATTTTTTATTCAAAGGATTCAGATGATCTAGATACAGAGTTAGTATAGTCATATGAAGAGTTAGTGCATGTAGATGCATATGTAGAGCCAGAATCGAGGCCCATGTAGGATCAAACTACTCTTCAGGATGTAGGGGATCTTGTTGGGGATCTAGCTGATACTAGGAGGAATTGATCAGATTTCTAGGATCCTTCTCTTGCACTCACCACCACTTAACCATTGCCACCCAGGCATATTTTCTTGGTTCAATATTCACATCCACATTCTTATGGAAAGGCTGATTGAAATCCCTTTTGGGAATCCTCCATGAAGGAGGAGTACAACTCCCTCCTATAGAACCAGACTTGGGATATAGTTCCCCTTCCTTCAGGAAGGAAACTTGGCAGGTGCATATGGGTCTGTAGGACCAAGAGTGCAGTGGATGGACATATTAGCAGATACAAAGCCAGGCTAGTTTCTAAATGATTTTAGCAGGTGCATGGCATTGAATATGATGAGAACTTTTCTCCAGTAGCGAAGATGTATTCCATATGTTTGGAACTTTCCATTATGACATCCAAGGGATGGGAAGTCCATCAAATGCATGTGAAGAATGCATTTCTTCATGGTGATCTCTCTGAGGAGATATATATGGAAAAACGCCAGGGATTTATCCAAGATTCATCTTTGGTCTATCGACTGAAGAAATCTCTTTATGGCCTCAAGCAAGCTCCAAGGGAATGGTATGCCAAGATAGTCTCCTACCTGTTGTCACATAAATTTGTACATTTTAAATTAGACCCGAATGTTTACATGCTCAGGATGATTGATTCACTTCTACTCCTATTTTTGTATGTTGATGATTTGTTGATCATCGGTTGCTCGAATTTAGTGATTGTTGCAGTCAAGAGGATTTTGCATGATAGTTTCTTGATGATGGACATGGGTCTGCTACATTTCTTCCTTGGACTTGATATCAATCAAGATGCATCAGGCATCAAAGTGTCTCAGGCCAAGTATGCACGAGATATCCTTGAGATATTTCACATGAAAGACTACATGTCTACCACGACTCATTTCCTATCAGGAATCAGACTTGAGAATGGTAGGGACACTCCACTGGTTGACAACACATTGTACATATATCTAGTGGGGAGCTTATTGTATCCCACACACTCCAGACCATACCTCTCATATGCAGTTGGCACATTATCTAGGTTCATGCAGGAGTTGCATCAACTACATTGGAAGGATGCAAAGCGTATCCTTCGATACATACAGGGCACCATCACATTTGAGATTCACTATTTAGCAAACTCTACATTGGACCTCGTCAAGTTCACTGATTCTAACTGGGATGGCAATAGCATTGATCGCAAGTCCACATCTGGTTACTCACTCAGTATTGGTTTCGGGCCTATCTGTTGGTCAAGCAAGAAGCAGGTTGTTATTTCTCTATATTCAACTGCGGCATAGTACAGAGGGGTAGTTAACATAACCATTCAGGCTATGTGGCTACAACATTTTGTCACTGAGTTGGGAATTATGTTTCATTGGCCAATCGTTAGCTGGTGTGACAACCAGACTACTCTGAAGTTCTGTAGAGATCCATTTCAGAGGCAGTGGATGAAGAAAATCGAGATCCACATGCACTACATCTGGGACTTAGTACAGGAGATCATCATCGACCTGCAGTTTTGTCCTTCAGCAAAACAAACTACAGACATCTTCACCAAGACTTTCACTGAGCAGAAGTTCCATTCTCTGCGAAGTCATCTTGGAGTGAAGGACACAATTTCCTAACAACTGTCAGTTCTTATTTTTACATACATTTTACTTTGAGGGGGGGGGCGTGGGGCTCCATGAGGTTTTCCCTCTTTCCTCATTTATTTCAGTGTATCTTTTGTATTTGGGTACCTAACATTGCCTCGTTGTCGGGACCCATTCTTTATTTTCACCATAGTGATGTTCAGAGGGGGTGTTGGAGTTACTTCACACACACCTAGGATTTCTTTTTCCTAAGCTTTTTCCTATGTTTATTAGTCATTATTTAGTCTCATGTATTTTAGGAAGAATATTCCTCTAGGTAGAATATTCTCTTCAGTTCACACTTTAGTTTGATCAGTTGAGTGGAGTTTAGATGCCACATTGGTATTATCACCATGCAACATTGGGATTATCACCATCTAATGCACATTTTCCTTGGGATCATCACCAGAGTAGCGCATTACTCGTGATTCCCTGATCTCCTCCTCACTTCACTATGTTTCAATCAGTTAACTGAATACTGATAAACTAGTTAACAGTTCAATCCCATAACTTTTCAAGATATAACAGTTTACTCCCATAACTATTGGTGTGTGTCCAGATCACTCTATACCACCACTATGGTGCATTAGATTCTCCTCCAGTGCGCATTTGTTGAGTTATACAAAGTATATCATGTGTAAATTATCATTCATTTTTTTGGTTAATGAGAATTCTTCCATTCTTTCTCTCCTTCAAATACCCTACAAATTCACCCCTTTCCAATTTTCACTTTCCATCATCTCATGAGAGGAGAGCTCCATTAAGGGGAATGATCTATTTTTTATTTTTCCCATTCTTTCGATCACATATCGAACCTTCTTCCTTTCAAGAAAACATTTGAAGAAATTTTGAGAGCGTCATTCATGGTTGTCACAACCTTTTAAAGTTGTTCAAGACTTTGTAGCCTTTGATGTTTTCCTTGTTTGAGATTTTCGAGGTCTTTCCAAGCCTCTTCTACATATGACCAAAATCATGAGTCCTCAGTAAGGGTTGTAGGATTTGTGTGAGGTCTAGATGCCTTTGCATTGGTGCTGCAAATTTTTTCTTTTTCTTCCATCCATTTATGAAGAACTTTATGATGATATTTTCTTTCGTATGAAAGATAGTTTCCATCGTCATTAGACATGCGATAATAATATGCAATATCCAGAGGCTCTACAAGTCCTCTATATGTAGTGCCAACATTTATCCACTTATTTTGGAATTGGAAATCACTTGGAAATTTTTTACTATTCACCATTTTAATAATGTCGTCCCAAAAGTAGGCAAGCTTTAGCCTACACCGATTAGCATCTATATCCTTCAAATCACGATTCCTGAAGGTATCAAAGTCCAATTTTACAGAACTTAGCTTATTAGTAACCACATTAAATTCATTTAAATGATCTTCAATAGACCCACGTTCCAACATCTTCATATTAAATAATCTCTTCATTAGAAATACCTTATTGGATGTTGAGTGTTTTTCATAAAGTTTATCCAATGTGTCCATCAACTCCTTGGGTATCCTTACTTTTGAAATATTGAAATCCATCGATGTTGCATGGCTCAGTCGTATCGTTCCTAGTTCCTTTCTGTCAAGAACCTCCCATTTTTCATCCTTCATGGTTGTGGACTTCTTTTCTATTCCACCTAATGGAAGGAATAGATCCTTCTGATATAAATAATCTTCCATCTGCATCTTCCATAACTAGTAGTTTTGGCCATTAAATTTCTCAAACCTAAACTTTCCATCTTCCACCATTTCTCCCACTCAAACCAGGAACCCTGCTTTCCTGTGAGTTACCTTTCTCTCTAATACCAGTTGTTAGAAAAATAGGATTGTGGAAAAATAAATTAAAACAAATGCAGAAATAAAACACAGAAGATACACAATACAATAGAGACACATATATGCATGGTTCACCTAGTGTGGGCTACGTCCACCAGAGAAATTGTTAGGTCCTTATTTATTATTATCTGGCAAAATGAAGGGATACAAACTACAACACACTCGTTGTAACTTCCTATTATGTTTATCACGGTCTCCTCTCTCATAGTACAATATTCGCTAATACACAGTCGCAATACAATTCCCTCATAAAAGAGGGTCTCCTTCTAGGGGAAAAATCCCTAAAATAACTTATGCCGTCAAATCTATGACCTTATAATGAACAGTCCAGATTGACTATGAAATTACAATATTTTACAAGAAAATTTTTCCCAAAATTTTTCTTCAGAGGCACTGCCCCTTAATACCCCGCCAGGGGGGCTACAAAAATTGTCGTCGCCCCCCTAGACCCCCCCTAGTGACAGTTGTGACGGGTTAATCCTCCCCACACCCCCCATTAGGGAATGGGGTCCAAGCATGGCTAAAAACAAACATATGAATCGAGAAGATAATCAGGCTCCACAACCGACAACAAAGATGAAAAATTAAGAGTTCAAGCTCTATTATTTATTTATTGTTAAAGGAAAATGAATATGTAAGAAAGAGGGTCCGAAGATTTTGAGTTCCATTGTGCATTTATTGTTAAAAGGAAAATTCATATTTGAAAATAGAGTCATGTTACGTCCTGGAGGGGTACCCTATGATTTTTTCACTTGGCTACACCATTGTAATCCCAAGAAGATGAAATTTAAAGTCTTGCAAGCCATGTGGATGATATTGTTATGGACTTCTAGACCTTAGAGGTTGACCATGATCAGTCCTTCTAGTACCCATTCTCATCTCCTTTCATCCTAGATAGGATTGGAGGTCTTTGTTTGGATCTATTATGATACATGGTTTTATGAAGCCATTGATTTGTATTGTAGGGGCGATTGCACTTGGTAGGGATAGTCTACCCATGGTCTTTTGCACCTATGTCATTTGTCACATGGTCATGTGTCTAGTGTCTATATGCATCTCTTGGCCTTGGTGCATTTATCATTTACAGTTCTCAACATAGCAGTCTCACAATTCGCAACATCTCACATGTATCTTGATGCATCAGTCATATGGAGGTTATCTTCCAGATCACATATCTTTACTTGATGGATGTTAGACCTTTGTCTCATGGTTCCATGCACATATAGCTAACATGGCGATTAATGCAACTTATGGGCTAGATAGTGAACGAAGGCAGAGTGGAAACGTTTCTATAAAGTGGTCACCCCCTTTAACCATTTTAAGACAAGGTCACCCAAAAAAAGGGGGAACCCTTTTATACTCTAACCATGGAAAAAAGGGGGGAAATGGAGAAACATTATAAGAGGAGGGGGGGTTCATTTTAAAAAGGATATATTATAAAATATACGAAGTGATCAAGCTAAAAAAATTCTTAAGTAGATGAGATGCCCCCTTATCTTAAGTAATGGTGAAAAAGGTAAATATAGAAAAGGTGACATCTTACATGATTTATGAAAGGGAATCACTCATTTCTTGGTATTATATGAAGTCGACTACCTTCTTAAACATTAAAACAAAAAGTGAAACGTGGGATAAACTAAACATTTCCCCACATGCAAATACATGGTACAAACACTTAAAACTTGATAGTACATTGGGGATTGACATCATGCAACAAATTAAAGGAGCCACCACCTGAAGTTACTAAACCGGCCCCATTGCAAATCGTTGACTATTTAATTAAATCGTACAATTCCTAAAACCACCAGCATAAAGTTAAAGTAAGTAAAATTAGCCGCAAATTTATTAAGCTACTTTTAATTTTGTAACATACTCGTTATAATCCTCAGTTTAATTAATTATTAATGTAGATATAATGTGTAGCTACATTCAAGAAATGTATATGTGAAATGTGTTTCTAAGTTTTAATAATAATATGTGATACCATCCGCTAAAGGGACAAGGGCAGAGATGAGGGATAAATTAATCCACAAGAGATGAGAGGGTATAAGAGAATGTCTAACATAGGGGGTCCAAGGTTATTACCCATGTCTATTAATTCCACTCACACTACTGAATTTTATAGTCATTATGTATTAAACTCTATTTTTTTTATTAAGTGTCCCCAAAACCAATCATTGAATGCACATAAGTAATAAAATTTGTAACTAATAAAATTCAGTATGTTTAATGCAGTTTTTGTCAAGGTTTTTGGTATCCCCTATTGTTTGGGATTAATGTTGTTATAATGGTGCCTCCAGTAACATTTTTCCTTTTGATTTCATGGTGTTGTACTCCAATTTAGCGGCTCTTTTTTAGTTTTGGAGAATTTGTTGATTCTTGATAGAGTGCCATGCTTTTTTATTTTAGAATTAGATATACCATATTGTTTATTGACAAAATATTACAACATAATTTTTATAAATGATAATACCAATAAAACAACCCATGAGATTATTGTTTGGGATTAATATTGTTATAATGGTGCCTTCGGTAACATTTTTCCTTTTGATTTCATGGTGTTGTACTCCAATTTAGCCACTCTTTTTTAGTTCTAGAGAATTTGTTGATTCTTGATAGAGTGTCATGCTTTTTATTTTAGAATTCTATATACCATATTGTTTATTCACAAAATATCACAACTTAATTTTCATAAATGATAATAATGATAAAAAAACCCATGAGATTTTCGCTTGTGGGAAAAGGAATGAATGATTGTCCTTCCAAACATTGACAAGCTTATAGAGTTGTTGGGTGACCTGCTTCAACACTCTGTCAGTACCAAAAACAAAAATGTTAAAGAGTGTTTTTTCCTTGTTAAGCCCAAATGGCAATGACCCAATGGTGTATCCTCTTCTAGAAAACACACCTACAATGTGGTTTATCATCCCACTTTCATCCCTGACAAATACAAATATTGTGTGGGGTTTGACCCTATTCAGTAGCATACTAATTTCAATCAACACTTACCCAGTTCACAAACTTCTCTAATGTTGGAGTTACTTCACACACACCTAGGATTTATTTTTCCCAACTTTTTTCCTATGTTTATTAGTCATTATTAAATCTCCTATATTTTAGGAAGAATATTCCTCTAGGGAAAATATTCTCTTCAGTTCACATTTCAGTTTGATCAGTTGACTGGAATATAGATACCACATTGGTATTATCACCATGCAGCATTGGGATCATCACCAGCTAATGTGCATTGTCCTTGGGATCATCACTAGACTAGCACATTACTCATGATTCCCTGATCCAAAAATCTTTTACAATCTCCAAGATTTATTTACCAAATATAAGGATTTGTTGTCGCAACTCAAGGATTGCGGGGTTGATAAATCTAAGGAGGAGAAACAAATGGTTTTCACTATTCTCTTAAAACTTGGTCCAGAATACTCAGTGTTTGTATCCACATTTGATTAAGTTAGATTCACATATGGATGTACCTGGAAGATGCCCTCTCTTGAGGACTTTATCGAGTCTCTGACACAAGAGCAGAGCAAGGTCATCAACACGGGAAAAATCAAAGTCCCAAAGGTGCATGCATTTACTCTGCAAGATGGAAATGGTCATCAATATCATAAATCTAAAGACAAAGACAAAAGGAAAGCACATGCAAATACAAATAAGGAAGGGTACTTAAAACCATTCAAAGATGTCGTCGGATCCAAAGGTGGAAAGCAAAGAAAAGGGGAGGAATGCTCTTACGTCCATAAAGGATTCCATCCAAAATCTGCATGTATGCCGAAACAGATATATCTAATGACTCAAATACTTTAGGAAGAAAACCTTGGAGATCACATCCCAAAGGATGCGAAGAAAAAGAATCCATAAGATCATAATCCCAAGAAAGGAAATTCTAGCCATGCTTTGATTGTCGTCAACTCCTATCTCAATGCTTGGATCATAGATTTAGGAGAATCACACCACATCGCTGCCACAAAAAAGGTCTATTCTTCATTGGATGTATGCAAAGGTCCTCATATTATGATGGTGGACAACTCTCCAGTCGAGCTCACCGACAAAGGAAGAATTGAATTCACAAACAGAAGCTTCCAGAATGTGTTGCACATTCCAAAAATTTCCCTCAATATTCTCTCTGTGTATCAGACGACTAACTCCAACACCAGAAAGAGAGTCATATTCACACCTGATGCATTGGATATCTATGACATGCAAACCAATTCCAGGGTTTCTTCCTGTGAGGTAAATAATCAATCTAGACTCTACACATTTTCTGAATATATTGAATCAGATTATGCATTACTACTTACCCATGCTGATGAAAGCAGTAGGATATGGCACAAATTGTTGGGGAATTTAAATTTCAGATATATGCAATAGATCAGCAAGTATGGAATGGTTGATAGTCTATGATCTGGATTTTATGAGAAGAATGAAATGAATGCAGATTATTAACAGGTGCTTAACACAAAATAACAAAGATACAGTAAAACTGGTTTTCTATTCAATAATGAAATAAGATGAAACTGTAAAATGCAACGAAAATAAGCTTGCTAGAATGGTGGCAGCTTATCTCTGAGAAGAGATGTGACGACTGCACTCATTCACAAGAATATGATTACAATGAGGCTCTGAAGTCCTTTTTACAATAATCAGTAATTCCAAAAACCCTAGACATCCAAAAACCTAACCCTAGGATATGAAGCGCCAAAAGTCATGTGGGACCCATTTGGGTAAGTTAGTACATCAACTTCTCGGGGTTGTAACTTTTGCATACGATCTTTGTTTTAGGTGTATGATAGCCCATTGGAAAGGTATCATCGAGGAGATTCATTTTGGGGGATCAATAATGCAATAGGCTATCATTAAGAAGCTCAATCCCAAAAAACCTTCATTTAGGCTCTCAAAATGGCCCCGAAAGTTAAAACTGCTAAAAATAGTAAATTGCCAAAATTGCCAGAAAACTGTTTTGAGCCAGTTGGAAAAGGTGGGGCCATCGATATCCACCTAGATCAGTCTACTCGACATCCACTTCTCCAAAGGAATTTTTGAGGAATGTGTTCTTGGAAAACACACTCAAGAGAAATTCAACAAAGGAAAGACTCAGAGAGCTTCCTCTCCTTTAGATCTGATCCATTGTGACCTCATGGGCCCTTTTCTGCATCCATAAATCAACAAAGAAAGGTACATGCTCATTTTTTTTGATGATTTCTCACGCTTCATGTGGATTTTATTTCTCAAGCACAGATCAGAGGTCTTTCAACACCTCAAAGATTTCAAAGCCCTTGTTGAGACACAGTCAGGAAATAAAATGAAATTCCTATGAACAAATAATAGGGGAGAGTATGACAACCATGAGATACAAAATCTTTGTCATGAGGCAGGGATTCAGTTCTGGCACAGGGTTCCCTACACTCCACAACAAAACGAAGTTGTTGAGCGGAAAAATAGATCTCTAAAAGAGATGGCATCTTACATGCTACATGCAAAGTCACTTCCATAGATATTATGGGCCGAAGCACTTAATTGTGAAACCTACATCCAAAACATATCTCCCCATAGATCTATTAAGGATAACATCCCCTACAAGGCTTGTTGTGGCCTCAAACCGGAAGTGACCCACTTCCGTATTTTCGGTTCACGTGCATGAGCTAGTATTACCTCTGAGAAGAGGAAGGCACTTGATCCACAAAGCACAGAATGTATATTTTTTGGATATCCTAACGATGTGAAGGGATACAAACTCATTTATATTTCCTTATACTGGCTCACCATTGAGTGTAGTGTCCAATTCGAGGAAAGTGTCTCGCATGTACCTCAACAGCTGCATGTAGACACCTTTGTTCTTTCACCTATCAGAGATGATGAGCATGCACATGTCGACTCTTCTTCAAATGAGAGTTTTGATTCATAGGATTCAGATGATCTAAATATAGAGTTAGTACATTTAGATGCAGAGTCAGTGCATGGAGATGCAGATGTAGAGCTAGAGTCGAGGCCAAAGTGGGATCAAACTACTCTTCAGGATGCAGGGGATCTTATTGGAGATCCAACTGATACTAGGAGGAATCGATCAGATTTCGAGGATCCTCCTCTTTCACTCACCACCACTGAATCATTGCCACCCACGCATATTTTCTTAGTTCAATCTTTACATCCACAGTCTTATGGTAAGGATGATGAAAATCCTTTTTGGGAATCCTCCATGAAGGAGGAGTACAACTCCCTCCTAGAGAAATATACTTGGGATCTAGTTCCCCTTCCTTCAGGAAGGAAACTTGTCAAGTGCAGAAGGGTCTATAGGACCAAGAGAGAAGCGGATGGACAGATTACCAGATACAAATACGGGCTAGTTTCCAAAGGATTTCAGTAGGTGCATGGCATTGAATATGATGAGACTTTCTCTCCAGTAGCGAATATGGATTCCATATGTTTGGAGCTTTCCATTATGACATCCAAGGGATGGGAATTCCATCAAATGGATGTGAAGAATGCATTTATTCATGGAAATCTCTCTAAGGAGATCTATATGGAGCATCCCCAGGGATTTATGCAGGATTCATCTTTGGTTTATCGACTAAAGAAATATCTTTATGGCCTCAAGCAAGCTTCGAGGGCATGGTATGCCAAGATGGACTCCTACCTACTGTCACAGAAATTTTTATGTTGTAAATTAGACCCAAATGTTTACATGCTCATGACGGCTAATTCACTTCTACTCCTATTTCTATATGTTGATGATTTGTTGATCACCGATTGCTTGACTTCAGTGATTGTTGTAGTCAAGAGGATTTTCCATGACAGGTTCTTGATGATGGACATGGGTCCGTTACATTTCTTCCTTGGACTCAATATTAGTTAGGATGCATGAGGCATCAAAGTGTCTCAGGCCAAGTATGCACGAGATCTCCTTGAGAGATTTCACAGATAGACTACAAGTCTTCCATGACTCCTTTCCTATCAAGAATAATACTTGAGTATGGCAAGGACACTCCACTGGTTGACAACACATTGTATAGATAGATAGTGGGGAGCTTATTGTATCTCACACACTCCAAACCAAACCTCTCATATGTAGTTGGCGGAATCTCTAGGTTCATGCAGGAGTAGCATCAACTACATTGGAAGGATGAAAAGCGTATCCTTCGATATGTATAGGGCACCATCACCTTTGGAATTCACTATTTGGAAAACTCTACATTGGACCTTGTCGAGTTAATTGATTCCAACTAGGTCGGCGATAGCATTGATCACAAGTCCACATCTGGTTACTCACTCAGTCTTGGTTTCGGGCCTATCTATTGGTTGAGTAAGAAGCAGGTTGTTATTTCTCTATCTTCAACTGAGGCAGAGTACAAAGGGGTAGTTAACATAACCATTCAGGCTATGTGGCTACAACATTTTCTCATTGAGTTGGGCATTTTGTTTCATCGCTTGATCGTCATCTGATGTGACAACCAGAGTACTCTGAAGTTCTACAGAGATCCAGTTCAGAGGCAGTGGGCAAAGCACATCGAGATCTACATGAACTACATCTGGGACTTATTACATGAGGGCATCATCAACCTACAGTTTTTTCCTTCAGCAAAACAAACTACAGACATCTTCACCAAGACCTTCACTGAGCAGAAGTTCCATTCTCTACAAATTCATCTTGGAGTGAAGGAAAAAGTTTCCTAACAACTATCAGTTCTTCTTGTTACATACATTGTACTTTGAGGGGGGGGGTGGGGGGGCTCCATGAGGTTTTCCCTCTTTCCTCATTTATTTCAGTGTATATTTTGTATTTAGGTACCTAACATTGCCTTGTTGTCGGGACCCATTCTTTTTCACCATAGTGATGTTCAAGAGGGTGTTGGAGTTACTTCACACACACCTAGGATTTCTTTTTTCTAAGTTTTTTCCTATGTTTATTAGTCATTATTCAGTCTCCTATATTTTAGGAAAAATATTACTCTAAGGAGAATATTCTCTTATGTTCACACTTCAGTTTGATCAGTTGAGTGGAGTCTAGATGCCACATTGGTATTATCACCATGCAACATTGGGATTATCACCAGCTAATACACATTTTCCTTGGGATCATCACCAGACTAGTGCATTACTCATTATTCCCTGATCTCCTCCTCACTTGACTCTGTTTCAATCATTTAACTAAAGATTGATAGACTAGTTAACTTAGCTAGGTGGTAGTTCACTTCCATAACTTCCCGAGAGACTAGAAAAAATGGTAGTTTACTCCTGTAACTTCCTAAGAGACTAGACAAGGTGGCATTTTACTCCCGTAACTATTGGTGTGTGTCCATATCACTCTATACCACCACTATGCCGCATTGGATTCCCCCCCAGTTTGCATTGGTTGAGTTATACAGAGTATATCATGTGTAAATTATCATTCATTTTTTTGGTTAATGAGAATGTTTCCATTCTTTCTCTCTTGCTTCTATTTTCTTCTATTTTCTCTGCAAATGTGTATGTCAATTCCCAACTAGATACATTATATGCAGGTTCAACACATTTACATCTAAAAATAGTCTCTTCATGCATTATTAGGCCTGGGGCGTAAACCATAAATAACCTTCTTTAGACAACCACTACAGAGAAAAAAGAATGTGCATTACCAGACCTTCGTCTTAAACCATAATCACAAAAATGTCACACAACATACTTTGATATAGTTATTGAGGGAACTATATTGGGTATTTCCACTTGCTTGGTTTCTCTATAATGAAGGGAAGCTCCCTTGCAATGAAGGGTGTTTCCCATGTTGTTGAGGGTCAGAACAGAGATTTTACTTGTTGGAGCTAATTGTGCCCATAGTCCTTGGTGGAAACCATTTCCACACAATCATAAATTCTCGATCTCGAGCTTCTATTAAATTTAATGTGAATATCCTTTTTAAAGATATATGAAAGTAAAAAAGTAGAAAAAAAATTCATACATATTCACCATTGAATAGACTTATATGCTATTAAAAAACCATGACCAGAAAGATAAATTTAGAGAAAGAATTGAATTTATGCTTCTGAAAGTTAAAGCAAAGCCTTAGAAGCATTACACTAACCAAATAAGCCAAAGGAATATACAAAACCTAGAACCATAAAGACCATCCTGAATGGTTGCAAGATGAGATTTTAAAGGGATAGAAATTAATTGAAGACATAAGTACATATTCCTTATGGGAGTCCCATAGAGAAATTAAAGTGCTCAGTAAATTTATTGAGGATACCAAATATGTTTGATTAAAATAAAGATAGATTCCCCAGTTACGGACCACCTGGCACCGACGGGATTTTACGGGTGGTGGGGTTTGCCTGCTTAGGAGATAGAGGTTATATTGCAAGTTGAAATCTGCATGCCCTTTAGTTGCATAAGGACTATTGGATAAATATGCAGTTTAAAATTTATAATGCTTGTTTTCATAATTCTTTATTGAATTTGTAGGATTTTCCTCTCTCTAAAAAAATAAATAAATATATATTCACAATTTGTAGGTATTTTCCTCTCTAAAAAAAAAAAATAAATAAATATATTCACTTAGATTTATTTTTAATTTTATAATTATTAATTTGTATGAAATTAAAAATAATTAATTAACTAATTTTTATATTTTAAAAATATAAAATTTGAGTATATCATATAAAACCAAATACTAACATTTTTATCAAATTTATTTTAATTAAAACTTAAAACAACATTATAATAAAATGTTAATTTAAAAATAAATAAATTAAAACTAAACAAGATTTGTTTTTCTAAAAACTAAAATTAAGTGTATATATATATATATATATATATATATATATATATATATATATATATATATATATATATATATATATATATATATATATATATATATATATATATATATATATAATCTCTTTATAGTAATCTTTCATCACAACGATTACAGTCATTCCAAAACAAATTTCGAACTAGAGGGAAGTACAATGGAATATCAATAATATTAATCGCAACTCCCTCCTTGCTTAAATTAAGTACAAGAAGACCTATCTACAGAGGAATTCAAATACTTCTAGCATAGTACAAAGGTACAAACAATATAACACTCCTAATATTCATCACCAACAAAACTAAACTCAGAAAGCAAAATACAAAATGTGTCAATAAAGATTAGGGAACAAATTTGACACACAAGCCCACTGGTAACACGCATTATTCCTTTTGGATGTTCCATCTTATTTGGATAGATCATCTCTTCGGTTAAAATCTCTATAGTATATGAGATATAAGGCCGGGAATTCCAAAATGAGAGCCTTGATCTGATCTTTCCAAAATGCCAAACCCAAGACTTGGAGATCACATTTTCAATTCAGCCAGACTATTATAATATTCGAGTCACCAACCACTTGAATATCATAAATATGCCAGCAGATAACGAATGATAATAGTGCCCACACTTCCAAAATTTCTACTCTAGTGTTTGTGTCAGGTCCACAATTCAACATCCACATGTACTTTGTATGCTTGTTTACCCTAATAACTCCCCCCGCTCCACAAATATGTCCTCCTCTTTGTGCAGCCCCATCAAACCATCCTACTGGTCTTCCATTTTTTAACAAAGAAGGAATTTTGAATATAATAGAAGGTTGATTTATCTCCTTTGTTCTCCCTAACCATCCCATGATCTTGTGGATCATCGAGGTTGTTGAAGCCTGACCTTCCTCAAATAATGCAGAGTTTTTTTCCAACCAGATTTTACAGAAAATAATGGAGGGCATCATGTGCCAAAGTGGATGCCTAAGACACCAATATTTAAAAACATTTTTCAAATTCAAAGCATACCAACCAAAGTTTAACTTGTGTGTTGCTAGCATCTTTGTCCATACCTGTTGAGAAAACCTGCATTGCATCATCAAGTGAAGGATCGATTCAGAATCTTGATGACAAAGAACACAAATTCTTGGACCCTAACATCCTCTTCTTTGAAAGTTATCCCATGTGAGGATCATGTTCTCCAACAAAAGCCAAGTGAATATTTTGAGCTTTAGAGCCAAGTCCCACTTCCATAAATATTTGTGCCACCATTTGTCACTATGAGTCCAGATCTTCGATGTTATGGCATCATAGGAATTTTTTGCTATGATGACACCCAAGGAATTATTCCTTGTCCAAACTAAATCATCTAAAGAATATGACGAAAAAATACATGCATGATCAGGGCTCTACATAAATGATCCCATTCTTTTTCCTCTGAACCAACCAATCCCATCTCCATTGTTGATTTCCAATGTGCCATGACAACACCTTTCCTACCCAAGTATTCCATTTGATAAATAAAGTGGCATCCCCTCATCCTAAGAGAGTCTATGAGACCGCAAGATAAATAATACCTCTTACCCAACCCAAGAATCAAGTCTTCTCCAAGTCAAATGGTCATGCCAAATCTCGGCTTCCAAGCAATCCAATGTGCCACCACATGAAAATATTTGAGTAGACATCTCCAGGTATTGGAGACATTGTGAGAATTCAAAGAGGGTCTTATGAGCCAAGACACCACCGAGGAGGATGAAATATACTTGTCCATTATCACCCTATGACATAATCCATCCTTCATCAGACAGTGCCATAGAGTGTTGGTAGCCAATGCTCTATTGAACCAAATCATGTTCTTAAAACCCCAACCACCGTAAGCTTTTGGCTTTTCAAGATCCTCACATTTACAAAGATGAACTTGTTCAAAAACCCCACAACCCGAACACAAAAATATAAACATCAATTGTATAATCCTGGATAGAACAAAATTAGGAATATTTTCAACCATCGACCAGAACACCGGTAAACTCTCTAAAACCACTTGGACAAGAACGTACCTCCCTCCCAAAGACAACTAGTGATGATACCAAATCTTGATCCTTCTTTCAAATTTTTTTAAAAGCTATCTCCAATCCTGATGCTGGATCATCCTTGGCAAGCACGCAGAGCAGGACCACTCAATGCATGGGAATGTTTTCGGAATCTCAACATTGGAAGTTACGGATAATTTTTTAAGCACACCTGAAATAAGCGTCGGAAAAATCTTTGAAGCATGCTTGAACGATCACGAGCGAAGTGGGAGTCTCCACTCCTACTCTAGAATGCGACTAGACTAAGATAGTCATTAAATTAGGTTTTGGAGTAGACAAGTAGTCGGGGGCAGGGGGACCCTAAGAACCCTCTGATATAAATAGAGGTTATGTATGCCCAAATGAGGGTAGCTGCAAGTTAGTAGAATATTTTTTGAGTTTTCATTTTTTGTTTTGATTATAGTTGTAGCCATTTTCACTTTTGAATATAACAGAGGAGAATTGACCCAATGCATAGTTTGGACATTGTTTGCAATTCCCTGTTATTATGTTTTCATGAATGAATGAATGAATTTCGTTATGAGTAGATGAAACTGAGAATGTTAGAACAGTTTCAATTGCTTCTCTTCTATCAAGTGGTGCAAGGTGTGCACACAGAACCCAAGGAGTGCATTGACAGGATCTGTTTCAGTTCCGAAACTCAGAAGAGATAGCACGAAACTTTCCCTTTGCAAGGAGTGCAAAGTGACTGCTGCAAGGTGTGCACAGTCATCCACAGGAACTTGAACCTGTGTAAGAATATGTTGCAAAGTATGCACAGGGAAAAAGGAGAACACTGGAGGGAGAGAGGAATTTCTCTTTGAGAAATACTTCGGATATGAGTTATTGAAATCCCTGAAACGCAAGGAATGCATGGGAAGTCGAAGTCTTCACGAGACCAAGCTCAGGAGGAATAACGCTTTTCATAAGATGTGGACGAGATCCAAGAAATGAACTCGCAAGAAGGATAAAGTTTGAAGCCTTTGAATCTTTAGAAAATCTTCTAAGTCTGAAGAAAGAGTAAGCTCAGAGGGAAAGATCTAGACCATCCGATCAGCATCCAGACAACAAGGAGCAAGCACATAGGAGGAAATATCTCAGTCATTTGGTATGAGCGCAAAGGAATCGTAACCACCTGATCAAGGCAAAGTGCACTAACGATAAGCTTGAAAGTACACAGGAGGAGCGGGGTTATGAAATTCTGAAATCATCGGAGCCGTCCATTGTCAAGGAGGACACGTGGCGAGAGATTAGCATTTCGTTGATTGGCAGTTTGGGATAGCTAGAGGTAAATGTCGTGAGAACTCGTGAGGTCTGAGTTTGCAATTTGATCTGAGTCGTCGTATCGAGGAGAGATCTGGATTGTTGATTCAATTCAGTGGAAGGTGATATCGAGAGAAGGGAGGTGAGCGGTCCTCCAACTTCGCAAAACGCAAAGTCCTGATACATGAAAAGGAGATCAGGGTCATTGGATCGCGGGGATTCTGAACCATTGATCTAGTAAGTGGAACTCACAAGTTCAAGTTTTGAGAAGATGAGTAAGCGGACTTCGCGAATCGCAAAATCACGAAGTGCTCGGAAAGTTTGGCCCCAAAGTCATAGTAAAGGGTCATACGAATGGAAGATAAGGGAGGATATAGCAAGCGCTAGGCTCCTATCAGGATTTTGGAAGTCGGGAGAGTCGGATTTAATCACGTGAAAAGGCCTGATACACGAGGTCGTGACACGTCGTTCGATTAGGAAATTGGTCATAGCCTTGGTCACATAAGGGGAGAGGCTTAACCAGGAGAGTTAGCGCATAAATACGTTGTATCTAAAAGGCATTAAGGATAAATTTGTGGGTTTCGTATGACTTGCGCTTTAAGGGGGAAAGGGCCTGATAAGAATATTTGAGGTTCTTGAGGGGCCGAAGAGTTAATCAGACTCAGTTTCTTAATCGATCCTAGACTGAGAGGTCGCGCAACCCTTGGGAGAGAAGGGGGGTCTACATCAAGTGGTATCAAAGCTTAATTTTTTCTTGCATACAACAAGTAGAGGAGAAAATACAAAAGAACTCAAAGGTGTACTCTATGTGTGAGAGATAGTCAACACAATGCCACCGAGGAGACGAGTGAAACCACCTTTGGCCAATCGGGTTGTAGAGAAGGAGATGCAAGAACTTCGTGAAAGATTAGAGGCGATGGAGGAAATGAAAAGATGAGCACCTGATGTTGGAGACATCAGTGATGCAGAGAGTGAAGCAGTAGAAGTTGAAGAAGTTGCAGGAGAGGAATTAGGATGTTGTCGAAGAACACTTATTGAGAGCGGTTGCCAGATTGGGAGGTAGAGCCAAGATAGAGGTCCCAATGTATGAAGGAAATTTAGATGCTGAAGAGTTGTTGGATTGGATAAGATCCATGGAAAAACACTTCGACTATGAAGATGTTGATGATGAGAAAAAGGTGAAACAGGTTGTCACCAGGCTGAAAGGGCACGTAGCACTATGGTGGGATGAACTACAGGCTGAGAGGAGAAGCAAAGGAAAACAGAAGATAAGGAATTGGGACATAATGGTAGCCAAGTTGAAGGATAAGTTCATGCCCAAAGATTATCGAATCAATCTATTCAGTAAGTTGCAGAATCTGATACAGAAGGGTATGACAGTTAAGGAGTACACAGAGGAGTTCTATACACTGAACATGAGAATTGTACAAAGAGAGAAATATGAAGAAAAATTTGTCAGATATATAAATGGCCTGAGATATGAAATCCAGGATGAGCTCAGCATGATATCAGTAAGGATAGTGGAGGATTCTTATCAGTTTGCACTGAAGGCAGAGGATAAGTTGGCCAGAAAATAAATCCAGTGAGGAAAAGGTAAAATCCTAGAACCAAACAAAAGCAAGGGAGTTACCCATGACAAAGAACATAAGTCTAAGGATGAGACTAAGAAACCACACAGTCACTTGGAAAGAAGAGGAAGTTCCTGAGGAAGATAGGGTGGTGGAAGAAGTTCTTCTAGAGGAAGAGGAAGAAGAGGAGGAGGATGTATAAGATGCTATGCATGTAGAAAGACAGGACACATGTCTTGGGAATGTCCCGAGAAAAAGGAAGAAGGAGTAGGTGAGGCTCACATTTCAGAAGCACGGAGAGTGAATGTTGAAGCAGAAGGAGCAGAGGGTGGAAGATCCCTAATGCTAAGGGAGGTTCTCTTGAAACCAAAGGAAAAAGTTGAAAAGCTAGTGCAGAGGAACAATCTCTTCAGGACAGCTTGCAAGACTAAATAAAGAGTATGCAAGGTGATAATTGATAGTGGGAGCACTAATAACTTAGTATCCATAGAGATGGTGGAGAAATTGGAGTTGGAGATAACTACACATCCGAAGCCATACAAAGTCTCATGGTTGCAAAAAGGACACCAGGTAATGGTTACTAAACAATGCTTGGTTGAATTTAAGATAGGAGGATATAGAGATGAAATTCTATGTGATGTAATTCCCATGGATGTATGCCATATTTTTTTGAGAATACCATGGCAGTTTGACAGGAATGTCATTCATGATGGGAGAAAGAATACATACACCTTAGAGAAGAATGATAGGACACACATGTTGCTGCCAATAGAGGAGAAGAAAGTGAAAGAGGAATCTAGCAAAAGTACACTTCTAATGAGCAGGAAGGAACTCCTAAAAGAAGTCAAGAAAGAATAGGAGATGCATTTTGTTGTGGTGAAGAAATCTATAATTATCCTTACAAGTACCTCGATGGATGGTTTTCCTGAAGAAGTTCATGAATTGTTGGATAATTTTGCTGACATAGTGGTGGATGAGTTGCCTAACTCCTTGCCACCCATCATAAGTATCAACCAACATATTGACTTGATACCAGGAGCAAGTCTACCAACCAAGGCAGCATACAGGTTGAGACCTCGAGAGAATGAGGAAGTGAAGAACCAAGTCTAGGAATTGTTAGACAAGGGTTTGGTCAGAGAGAGCTTGAGTCCATGCGCAGTACCAACTTTGTTGATTCCAAAGAAGGATGAAGGATGGAGAATGTGTACAGTCTCAAGATCCATTAACAAGATCACCATCAGTTATAGATTTCCTTTGCCAAGAATGGATGATTTAATGGATTGTTTAAGTGGAGCCAATTTCTTTTCTAAAATAGATTTGAAAAGTGGATATCACTAGATTAGAATAAGAGAAGGTGATGAGTGGAAAACAACCTTTAAGACAAATGAATGTTTGTATGAGTGGCTTGTTATGACATTTGGCTTAACAAATGCCTCAAGTCCTTTTATGAGGCTAGTGAATGAAATACTGAAAGATTTCATTGACAATTTTGTGGTTGTATATATGGATGATATACTAATATTTAGCAGGACTAAAGAGGATCATTTGAGACATTTGACACTAGTGATGAGGAGACTACATCAGGAGAAGTTGTTGATAAATATGAAGAAGTCCTCTTTTATGAAGATAGAACTCATTTACTTGGGTTTTGTGATCTCTTCAAATGAACTGAAGATGGATTCAGAGAAGTTGAAAGCAATCAAAGAATGTTCGTCACCAAGGAGTATGTTTGAGGTAAGGATATTCCATGGATTAACAAGTTTCTATAGGAAGTTCATCAGATACTTCAATGGAATTTGTGCACCAATGATGGATACAATGAAGAGGAAGCACAAGTATTTTAAACGAACAAAGGAGGTTGAGAAGAACTTCAATATGCTGAAGGATAAAATAACAGAATAGCCAATTTTGGTCTTGCCAAATTTTGAAACGATATTTCAGGTGAGATGTGATGCAAGTGGAGTTGCAATTGGAGCAGTTTTGAGCCAAGATAATAGACCTATTTCCTATTTCAGTGAGAAGTTGAATGAGACCAAGAGAAAATACTCCACGTATGAAGGATTTTTATGCCATAATTCAAGCCTTGAAGAAGTGGAGACACTGCCTTGTCCCAAGAGAATTTGTCTTGTATAGCGATAACCAAGCTTTACAATTCATAACCAGACAGGAAAAATTGAATCAGAGGCATGCAAAATGGGTTGAGTTTATGCAGAATTTTACTTTTGTCATAAAACATATTGTTGGGAATGCTAAAAAAGTTGTTTATGCATTAAGAAGAAGATGTTTGATTCTACAAGAATTTCAGGTGAAGACCTTGGGGTTTGAACACCTTAAGGACATGTATTGTGATGATACAGATTTCAAGGAAGCATATGAAGCATGTGAAAATCCTGGGTTGAGAGACAAAAGCCAGTGGACAGAGTATATGATTCAAGAGGGATTGATGTTCAAGGGAAATCAATTGTGCATACCAAAATGCTAAATGAGGGATAACCTTTTGAAGGAAAAACATAGTAGAGGATTGGCTAGACATTTCGGCCATGATAAGACATTTGCATAGTTGATTAGTTCATACTATTGGCCAGGTAGGAGAACAGATAGATAAAATTCATGAACAAATGTAG